>JAVTVY010039248.1:0-16071 GCA_036873755.1 Hanleya hanleyi | reverse complement strand
AGGTCCCATTCCGGCAATGTTCGGCGATCTCTGGGCCAATAGATAGCCTTTATCTGCCCTCCCGAAGCACCCATGGAATGCACAGGGTCCCCGACAATATCGCCAGCACTATGCCCATGTTAAATGGCCAGTGGGGAACCCTCAGTTTTCCCCAGAACCGTATTGGCACGAAAAAATACATGAAACCATGGAACTATAGGTGTTGGACGAGTCTCCACTCAGCGTCTTCCTGGTCTTCACCCGCACCTCGAACCTCCAGGTTTTGTCACTCCACCTGTTGCTCTTGTAACTTGCCATCTTCCTTCCTCGTCAAATTTTTTCTGCTGGAATGCCCGCTCTTAACCTAGACCAAAACATGTACTTGGCCTGTGGGCCGATTTCATTGGCTCTCTATTTTACTGCAGTGCTCTTGCTTTGTTTTCTGGACATTCATTGATTACATCTGGCCCCATCCTAGGCCACTGATTGGCTTCTTTCTCAGCCCATTCATTGACTGGCCAGTTTGATTAAAATTCGAATCCCCACATGTCTGTTCAAGCATTTGGGCATTCATGGCCGCTTGTGTTATGCTCACACAGAAAACACACAAGACAGTGTTTTGGGTGAGATCTCATTTTGTTTTTTATTCAACAATAAATAACAACAACAACGTGAGAACAACCGCGTGAAAACTGAAGCCCAGAACAGGGGGCTTGTACATAGAAATCGATAGAACTTAAGCCCAGAACGGGTCTTGTACATTGAAACGATCGGCGGCCCAGTCATATACGAGTACATCGCGGTCTTCGGCTTGAGAATAATCATCAAACATCTGTACTATGGTAGATAAGGTTCTTCCCCACTTGATCCACATCTACCACGGCATCTTCCAATGCAGATCATAGAACAGGGTCTAGGGTAAAATGCACTGTACCCCCCATCTAGCCGAGCCAATTGTGCAAAGAAGGGACCGCGTCGGACGTAAACATCGTGACACAAGTGGATAAGGTCGCCGTCCAGTTCACCAGGCAACACCCGTTTGAATTTGGTTCAGCCCTCCCGCGACAGACGAATGTAGGCGGGGCACGGTTGTGTAGGGTCCGCATCACAGACCCATATCTCCCACCTCCTCCATGATATCGACCTTATCCGCATACACGTGCAAGAAGACCTCGGAGGTCAAGCTGAGAAACGCCCGTATTATATGCTCCGTAATGGTCAGTACGTGAATGGTACAAGATTATAGGGGAGGAAAAGTTTATGACGTGAGGATCGAGTGGTGATGTCACTGGGCTGACTGAGCCTATCTGGGTAATCTATAACGTCGTTGTCCTCCGACGGTGGACTACCGTGTTTATCCAGGGCATCTCTGTAGGTCATGGAGGTGAGAACCGGACAGTCCCTCTCGTCTTCCTCCTTGTCCACAGATCGGGGTCTAGGGTGAAGCCTCGCGTAGGGTCTTGATAACGGCCCAGGCGTGGGAAGAAGGGTCCACGTTGTACGTAGTTGGCATTGTCTACGTGGATGAGGTTCACATCTAGTTCACCGCTCAACGCCCATTTAAATATGATCCAACCGTCAAGGTGTAGCGTAACCGTATTCGATACGGTCTCAGCGCGCGGTCAGCAAACGTCTCCACGGTCTTCAACGATGGTGACATTATCCTCATAGACGTGTAACACACCTGGAGTGTAAGGGGACGGATGGCTCGTAGGGCTGGTGACATGGTTGACCCAATGACGAAGAGTGAATGACACACACTCTGATTGTCTCTCGTATTTATCGGTTGCACATAAGCGCATGTGTGGAGGCTCTGAAGAGCCGTTCTTTTCTGTCGCTGTCGTTGTCATTGCCACAGCGTCAGGGTGAATAGGGCAAAGACCATTGCGAAACCAACGAGCCGTCGCTGGTTCCGGCATGAGCGCTCGTGGTCCATAGTTCGGGCATCAAGGATGGCCGTCATAGTCCATTAGTGGTGGGTGCTAGCACACCTCTCCGTCGAGTCGACTCTGTCGAGGACCGCTTCTGTGAAATCTTTCAGGATATGGCGTCGCCCCTCGTTGTCGTCGCCATCTGCAAACATGGACCGAACCAATGCTCGGTAACCCGTGAGTGAATTAACCACGGTCGCATGCTGTAAACTGCGAGTCGCATAGGGATGAGTCTTCGTCATGGCTCTGCAACAGTAGGAATGGGGATTTGGGACCGCATAGGGCCGTGTTTTATAGACCATGTCAAACATGCGCACCAATACGTAGTTCTACGGGTGTAGTCCGTGATAAGTACTATTCTGATTGGTTAGTCCAAAAAGAGAGCAACAACAACAACATCAAAGATTACAGGGCAATCCTTTTTATTATCCCCTCCATCACAGCACATACACTTGCAAAGTTCTTGTCCCCGGAATCCAAGATCTGGTGTTCTTGCGTGCGGCCGGATAACCCGCGCGCTGCGTGCGGCCGGAGAATATCCGCGCAGACGTGCGGGCGGGCGGGCCGCAGAAAACCCAGTGGGAACCCCCGGATGTTGAAACCCGGATGTTGAAGAGGTTTCGGATGTAATTCGGAGGGACGACGCATTCCAGTCCCTTGGATGTTGAAGAGGTGCCGGATGTTGAAAGTCACTACATGCATTCCATACGTCTAAGGTCTAAGGAAAAATTGGAACTCTTCTATGTTCGGAGGTAGCTTTTGGTCATAGAAACCGTAAGTGACGTCACACATCACACACTTGCGCAGA
This sequence comes from Hanleya hanleyi, assembly GCA_036873755.1. Taxonomy (NCBI): domain Eukaryota; kingdom Metazoa; phylum Mollusca; class Polyplacophora; order Lepidopleurida; family Hanleyidae; genus Hanleya; species Hanleya hanleyi. The sequence continues at coordinate 13,353 of JAVTVY010039248.1, read as the reverse complement.
ACCCACACCACCAAACCACAAAAATGGACCAATAGTGGCCCATCTCTATCCCAAACACACCTCCACGCACCCCCATACTGTCTGTTTTCTATACTACGGCCAGACTACGCATGCGCAGAATTTTGAAAACGGACGATACATTAGCCCAGTCGGATGCTCCTCCACGAGAGCTTCAAAATAAGACTCCATACGACACCATCGGACCATTAGGGGCTCACCTAGATCCCAAAACGTCCACCCAGCGCTATTTACCCACTACGCATGCGCACAGTGACTTTTTCAAAAATTTCACCGCTTAGCTTAGGGACCCCACCCATCGTGTTCTACGTAGTAAGACGTGAAAAACAAGACCAAACAACCCATATCGCAATGGACATTGGTGGATTGCCCAGTATGGGCCTCTCCCCCTGAGCCAGTATGGGCCTCTCCAGACCTCCGTGAACTTTTCAACAAATTTCACCGCTTATCTCCGGGACCCTTCCCATCGTGTTCTACGTGGTAAGACGTGAAAAAACAAGACCAACAACCCATATGGCAATGAACATGTGTGAATTGCCCAGCATGGACCTTTCCCCCTGAGCCAGTATGGGCCTATGGGCCTATCCAGACCTCCGTGAACTTTTCAAAAAATTTCACCGCTTAGCTCCGGGACCCGTCCCATCGTGTATTTCGTGGCGAGACGTGAAAAACAAGACCAAACAACCCATAGTAAAATAATTTTTGAAAATGACCACCCCCGTACCCCATACAGGCATTTTCCCCGTATAGATGCAAATGTGCGAATCAGGCCCCTATTGTAGAGGTAAAGTCCGTGTTCCGCTTTTTATATTTTCGGGAACAAATCCTCAATTTACACCACCCATGACTCAATAGACAGGCCCCGATAAGCCCGGGGACCGATATTAGCCCTTTTGGACAGGGTTGATAGGGGTTTTCCCCTATTGTAGGGGTAAAGTCCGTGTTCCGTTTTCTATATTTTCGGGGAAAAATCCTAATTTTACATGCACTCACTCCACCACCCATGACTTGATAGGCAGGCTCCGATAAGCCCGGGGGACCGATATTAGCCCTTTTGGATAGGGTTGATAGGAGTTTTCCCCTATTTTAGGGGTAACGTCCGTGTTCCGCTTTTTATATTTTCGGGACAAATCCTAACTTTACATGCACCCACCCATGACTTGATGGCCCTGGAGGAGCGCTTCACTTTGACACCTCACTCGACCCAATCGGTCCACTAGGGGCTCCTGAAGATTGCCGAACATTCCAGGTGTTTCTCACGAAAACCCGCGTATTTGGGACTACTTGCTGTCCGCGGAAGTGACCGCATCACCGCCAGACAGCATCACCGCGGAGAAATACACCCCCTAAGGTCACGTGACCGGAAGTGACGCAGAACACATGCACAGACAGACCGCCCACTCCCTATTTTTTGCTTTCTGCGCATGCGCAGTGAGACGCCGGGACCTGAATATCCCGTGACTATACTACTATGTTACATAGATGCCCGGCTGTAACATGGGAAACCCGGATGAAAAAGTCCCCGGTCGAAGCTCGGATGTAAGGATAAAACTGTAGCCGGATGTAAAGATGAACGGGATACAGGTCAGTACATGCATTTTCTCCCCTCAAGAACCCGGATGTAAAACCCCGACGACCCAGTTATAGGTCAACCAGTCCTATACAGGTCACGCCCGATTCACGCAAACCGGAAGTGACGTCATACATGATGTCATGCGCAGAAAACACCTGTGCAAACGATGAAGTCTCCGGATGTACAAGAACCTGTATATAAGAATCCGGATGGAAAAGTCCCCGGCTGTAAAACAACCATGTGGATGAATGGAGAAACCCCAGATACAGCTCACTTCATGCATTGGTATTATTCAATCATACGATACACAAATAACCCCGAGGACCCGGATATAGGTCAGCCATAGATGCCCGGCTGTAACATGGGAAACCCGGATGCAAAAGTACCCGGCTGCACAAGAACTCGGATGTAAGGATAAAAACAAGGACCCGCATGTAAAGATGGAAATACCGCAGATACAGGTCAGTACATCTATTTTTCTCCCTGAAGAACCCGGATGTAAAACCCCGACGACCAGATATAGGTCAACCAGTCCTACCCAGGTCACGCCCGATTCACACAGACCGGAAGTGACGCCATACATGACGTCACACTTGCGCAGAACACACCTGCGCACACCAGACCAGACTTCCGGTTTCTCGCGCATGCGCAGTGACGAGCCGTTGACCGAAAGGGAGTTCTATATACTACTGAGCTGGCCGAATGGATAGAGTCGCGCGACGAGTTATCGTTTTGATTGATGATCTGCTGGTTCGAATCCCAAAATATTCGTCCAAAATATTGCAATAGATTTATGCATTTTTCGATTTTTTACCATGATTACAATACATATGATAATATTTGTTAGTAGAAAGAATGAGTGGAAATGCTCTATATCTCAAGATCTAATATTCAGCAAAGTTTTCTCTTCCCGTACTAGCTTGATTAGAGAATTGCACACAACAATATCTGGACTGATTTTATCAACTTAGTATTTAGTCGTATCAGAAGTGGTCTCAGGGAACTAAGTAGTATATAAAGTGCATTACAGCGCGCATTGACCTACTTTTTTGTTCCCCCGGGTAAAATTTGAGTAGGAACTGGGGCGGGGTTTCCCAGTGGGGGTTTCCCAGTGGGGGTTCCCATGACGATCACGTGATCAAGGCGTGTCTATATTTGAGGAGGTCACGGGGCGGCTCTCGTCCAATCAGAAGCGAGTAAAATTTGACCTCAGAAATTTGCATATGACGTCACACGTTCTGTGGGTACAAGATGGCGGCTGATGTGGGGTACAAGATGGCGGCTGATGTGGGGTACAAGATGGCGGCGTGTGGGTTCCAATGGCGGCATCGAGTGAGAGATCAAGGCATGTCCTGACTTGTTCTGCGTTGTACAGTTCCGCCATGCGGGGGATGGCTACTAGGATTTCGCTGACGTCCTAGTAATAAACATAATCTATAGGTGTTGTACCATGTTAATAGGATCAGTCTAGCATCTGTACCACCCTAGGGTCGAGCGTTTATTGTCCCGTGTATCTCCGCAAAAAATCAACAAACAAAATGGCGGCTCCAGGATGGTGTGGGGACGCTCTTTCCACATCACGGCGTCGATCCAAACCATAGCGCCATCTGCACACACTGACGCAAGGGAGACAACTCGTGTACACCAAGGGTATGGAAATAGACATTTTGGAGCTAGGGGAGTTACTAATGGTCCAATGGGGTCATATGAGGTATCAATATGAAGCATTCGTGAAGGGGCATCTGATGGGCTGGGTGTGGGGTTGAAATATCGGCATTCTGCGCATGCGCGGTGGCCCAAGGGTATGAAAATAGCCGTGTTGGAGCTAGGGGAGTTACTAATGGTCCAATGGGGTCATATGAGGTATCAATGTGAAGCATTCGTGAAGGGGCCTCTGATGGACTGGGAGTGGGGTTAAAATATCGGCATTCTGCGCATGCGCGGTGGCCCAAGGGTATGAAAATAGCCGTGTTGGAGCCAGGGGAGCCACTAATGGTCCGATGGGGTCGACTGAGGTATCAAAGTGAAGCATTCGTGAAGGGGCATCTGATGGGCTGGGTGTGGGGTTGAACAATCGCCATTCTGCGCATGCGCGGTGGCCCAAGGGTATGAAAATAGCCGTGTTGGAGCTAGGGGAGCCACTAATGGTCCGATGGGGTCGACTGAGGTATCAAAGTGAAGCATTCGTGAAGGGGCATCTGATGGACTGGGTGTGGGGTTGAAATATCGGCATTCTGCGCATGCGCGGTGGCCCAAGGGTATGAAAATAGCCGTGTTGGAGCTAGCGGAGCCACTAATGGTCCGATGGGGTCGACTGAGGTATCAAAGTGAAGCATTCGTGAAGGGGCATCTGATGGGCTGGGCGTGGGGTTGAAATATCGGCATTCTGTGCATGCGCGGTGGCCCAAGGGTATGGAAATAGACGACTTGGGATGTTGGGTAGCCACTAATGGTCCAATGGGGTCGAGTGAGGTATCAACGTGAAGCATTCGTGAAGGGGCATCTGATGGGCTGGGTGTGGGGTTGAAATATCGGCATTCTGCGCATGCGCGGTGGCCAAAAAAAGACGTTTTGGAGCTAGGGAAGCCAATAATGGTCCAATGGGGTCGAGTGAGGTATCAAAGTGAAGCATTCGTGAAGGGGCATCTGAAGGGCTGGGTGTGGGGTTGAAATATCGGCATTCTGCGCATGCGCGGTGGCCCAGGGGTATGAAAATAGACGTTTTGGGGTGTAGGGTAGCCCCTAATGGTCCAATGGGGTCGAGTGAGGTATCAACGTGAAGCATTCGTGAAGGGGCATCTGATGGGCTGGGTGTGCGGTTAAAATATCGGCATTCTGCGCATGCGCGGTGGCCCAAGGGTATGAAAATAGACGTTTTGGAGCTAGGGAAGCCAATAATGGTCCAATGGGGTCGAGTGAGGTATCAAAGTCAAGCATTCGTGAAGGGGCATCTAATGGGCTGGGTGTGGGGTTGAAATAGCGTCATTCCGCGCATGCGCGGTGGCTCAAGGGTATGAAAATAGACGTTTTGAGAGCTAGGGGAGTCCCTAATGGGCCGATGGAGTTGAGTGAGGTATCAAAGTGAAGCATTCGTGTAGGGGCATCTGATGTGCTGGGTGTGCGGTAGGAATATCATTCTGCGCATGCGCAGACGCAATGCGGAGCTCTCGTCCAATCAGAAGCGAGTATTTCAAATCCGTCACAGAGCTCTCAGCCAATCAGAAGCGAGTATTTTGACCCGGTGCATTATGGGTCATATCCAAGATGGCGGCACGTGTGTTCAAGATGGCGGCACATCCGGTGTCGAAAACTGGCCATTTCGTCGGGATGTGGTCACCTAGTGTCGAAAACTGGACCTTGTATGGGTCCTGCTAGACGTTTTGGAGCTAGGGGAGCCCCTAATGGGCCGATGGAGTTGTATGAGGTATCAAAGTGAAGTATATTTCAAGCATGGGTGGGTGCATGTAAAATTTTCCTGAAAAAATACGGAACACGGACTTTATCCTAAATTACGTGAAAATGCCTATATGGGGTATGGGGGGTATAGGACCATCCTGGGAAACCTACTTCTCGACATTTGCGGTATAGGTTGTGGGGTCTCGTTTTCTTAGTCTCGTCAAGACAAACATGATAGTAAGTGTCCCGGAGCGAATCGGTGAAATTTTTGAAAAAAGTACGATATAGCCCCATATAGTCCCATACTGGGGGCATAGGATCAATGTTTGTCCCCTGGGAAACGTACTTCTATACATTTGCCGTCGGGTTGTTGATAGGAAGTGTCCCGGAGCGAATCGGTGAAATTTTTGAAAAGTACTATATAGCCCCATATAGACCCATATAGTCTCATACTGGGGGTATAGGATCAATGTTTGTCCCCCTGGGAAACGTACATCTATACATTTGCGGTAGGGTTGTTTGGATTTGTTTTTCACGTCTCGTCATTTAGAACATGATAGGAAGTGTCGCGGAGCGAAACGGTGAAATTTTTGGAAAAAGTCACCGAGGCCTGGGTAGGCCCATAGGCCTATACTGCATGGCTATGGGTGTATAGGCCCATACGGGGTGGACGTGTTGGGGTCTAGGTGAGTCCCTAATGATCCGATGGGGTCGAGTGAGGTCTTATTTTGAAGCTCTCGTGGAGGAGCACTTGACTACACTAATGGTTCGTCCGTGTTCAATAGTCTGCGCATGCGCAGCCTGGCCGTAGTATAGAAAGCAGGCATTTTGGGGGTATGTGGGTGTGTGTTTGGGGGTAGAGATGGGCTATTCACGGTTCGAATGGGTCGTGTGAGGTATCAATGTGAAGCTTGTGTGGGGTAGAGTCAGAATGGCGTGTTTTTAAGTGCAAGTCGCGTCAATCTGCGCATGCGCAGCCTGGCCGTAGTAGAGAAAACAGGCATTTTTGGGGGTATGTGGAAAGGATCCCATCATCAGAATCTGTCCGTCATCTATTTGACCCAGAATCTCTTTCCTCAAGGGAAGGCGTGCAGAGATATTGCCTTGAACTACCAATACTTTGTGTTGTTCTCCAATCTTGGTCCGAATGCGTCGTATGAGGTGTCATATTATAGCAACGCCCGCCAACGCCAAGCTTAACGCTTCAACGCCCTGGTGAAATAGCTCAGAAGTTCTGATTTTCTAGATATTCCATGGAATTGACACCAATTCATCGAAATACAGTGACGCCCGTCAACGCCCGTCGTTACGCCTTAACGCTCTTACATAACGCCTTGACGCCATGATATAGACCAGAGAGAGAACAACAACAACAACAAGGATGACACATGAGAGAACAACAACAACAAGAAGTTTTTCATATAGTTTATTTTCCCCAATGTTACATCATACCCACGCTGGGGGAGCCGCGTTGGGTATGTTTACAACTCAAAAAGACTCTTGCCCAATCACAGGCCACCATTTGTATCTGTCATATTCGTTCCTGTCCGTTAGATATATTCTTGTCCAATCAGAAGTCTCCATTTCAGAAAGTTCCATCTTCGGCCATGTTCGCTCTGAACCGTTTATTCTAATCATCGGCGGGCAGGCCAGGATACCGTTGAGGCAACATATCCTCAGATAGTTGTTTGCGCATTCTGAGTATTCATCAGTGCACGAGTGACGCATTCAACCGATGGCAGTGGTGGATCAGCTTGGTAAGGAAAAACGTAACATTGGTCACCCTCTTCACTGTCCACTTGGTGTTGGGTCGTTGTTGTTGGGCCCATCCCAAGACATCCAATTGTTCCACTTGGTCCAGCATCATCTCTAGTGACCTCCGGTTAATGATGGTAAACGGTTGGTCGTACACTGGGTTCATGGCACTGGAATAGAAATAGCGCAATTCACCCGTCATCTTATGGCATAAGATGTACCCAAATGCTACATTTAATGTGAAGGTCGTAGGTTGGTCATTGAAGATGGTTTCCACGTAGCTGCGTAGACGGGTGAGGTTGGTCAGTGGGAAATTGTAGATATCTTGAATAGGGCGATGACGGTGGAAACAGTGCCGTGTCATGGACCAATGGCGCCGAGAGATGATCATCGGGTAAGAGATCGCTAGGAACATTTATGGGCTCGTCCAGAAAATGCTCGATGTTTTCAGGCGTATGACTCGAAACCGTAACGGTGGGGTCCGGCTGGAAATCCAGGCTCTCCCCAACTGTGGGTATAGGCGGGCTCTCCGTCATCGCATCACCAGTGGCGTTCGTCTCCCCGGGCTTATCTTCACTGGGTCTGACCTTCCGCGGCTACTCTTCAGTAGGACGTTGTCGCCAAAACCGTAGAGACGGGACATGAATCTTCAGACGACCCAGTCAGTTAAAACGGCATGAGCGTTTGATTCATGGTCCGTCACCACGGCATGAGGGACAACTTTCCACTAAAGAGGCACCCAGGAGGGACAGATCCACTGAAGATGAACCCGGGGAGAAGAATGCTACTGGTGATGCGATCACGGAGAGCCCGCCTATACCCACAGCTCAGAAGAGCCTAGATATCCAGCCGGTCCCTAGCATTACTGTTTCCAGTCATACGCCTGACAACAACGAACATTTTCTGGAAGATGCAGTGGATGTTCCCAGCGATCTCTTACCCGAAGATCATCCAGTGAGTGAGATGTATCGACGCCATTGGTCCATGATCCGACACTGCTTCCACCGTCATCGCCCTATATTGAACTTGTACAATTTCCGACTGACCGACCTCGCCCGTCAACGCAGCTACGTGGAAGCCATCTTCAATGACCAACCTACGTCCTTCACATTAAATGTAGCATTTGGGTACATCTTATGCCATAAGATGACGCGTGAATTGTGCTATTTCTATTCCAGTGCCATCAACCCAGTGTACGACCATCCTTTCACAATCACCAATCGGGCGTCGCTAGAGACGATGCTGGCCCAACTGGACACTGTGGATCCCTTGGAATGGGCCTATGAACAGCGTCCCAACACCGAGTGGATAGTGGAGAGGGTCACCAATGTTACGTTCTTCGTGGTTAAACTGACCCACCACCCCCATGGGATGAAAGTATTCACCCATGCACTGATAGATACTCAGAATGCACAAACAACTATCTGAGGATATGTTTCCTCAACGGTATCCTGGCCTGCCCGATGACGATTAGAAACAGTCTACATCCGGTAGGTAGTTGAACTGAGTGTGCTAAAAATAGATCAACAGCTAGCGTGCTATAAAAGGGAAGCGACCTTGCCGTTTCATCAGACACTCTGTCAACCACCAAGATGTTCACTTGCACAACTCGCCAGAAGCAGTTTACTCGTCTAGATAATTTACGACGCCACGAGGCCTCCACCCACAACGATGCACGGTATACTTGTATAACCTGCCCACGGTCATTTAATCGGGAGGATGATTTACTGCGCCACGAACGCTCATTCCACGAGGGCGCGACGGAACAATGTAAGGATTGTGGTCAACTCTTCAAACGACGCAGTCAGTTAACACGGCATCAGCGTTTGATTCATGTCCCGTCTCTACGGTTTTGGCGACAACTTCCTACTGAAGAGTAGCCGCGGAAGGTCAGACCCAGTGAAGATAAGCCCGGGGAGACGAACGCCACTGGTGATGCGATGACGGAGAGCCCGCCTATACCCACAGTTGGGAAGAGCCTGGATTTCCAGCCGGACCCCACCGTTACGGTATCGAGTCATACGCTTGAAAACATCGAGCATTTTCTGGACGAGCGCATAAATGTTCCTAGCGATCTCTTACCCGATGATCATCCAGAGAGTGACATCTCTCGGCGCCATTGGTCCATGACACGGCACTGTTTCCACCGTCATCGCCCTATTCAAGATATCTACAATTTCCCACTGACCAACCTCACCCGTCTACGCAGCTACGTGGAAACCATCTTCAATGACCAACCTACGGCCTTCACATTAAATGTAGCATTTGGGTACATCTTATGCCATAAGATGACGGGTGAATTGCGCTATTTCTATTCCAGTGCCATCAACCCAGTGTACGACCAACCGTTTACCATCATTAACCGGAGGTCACTAGAGATGATGCTGGACCAAGTGGAACAATTGGATGTCTTGGGATGGGCCCAACAACAACGACCCAACACCAAGTGGACAGTGAAGAGGGTGACCAATGTTACGTTTTTCCTTACCAAGCTGATCCACCACTGCCATCGGTTGAATGCGTCACTCGTGCACTGATGAATACTCAGAATGCGCAAACAACTATCTGAGGATATGTTGCCTCAACGGTATCCTGGCCTGCCCGCCGATGATTAGAATAAACGGTTCAGAGCGAACATGGCCGAAGATGGAACTTTCTGAAATGGAGACTTCTGATTGGACAAGAATACATCTAACGGACAGGAACGAATATGACAGATACAAATGGTGGCCTGTGATTGGGCAAGAGTCTTTTTGAGTTGTAAACATACCCAACGCGGCTCCCCCAGCGTGGGTATGATGTAACATTGGGGAAAATAAACTATATGAAAAAACTTCTTGTTGTTGTTGTTCTCTCATGTGTCATCCTTGTTGTTGTTGTTGTTCTCTATCCGGTCTATATCATGGCGTCAAGGCGTTATGTAAGAGCGTTAAGGCTTAACGACGGGCGTTGACGGGCGTCACTGCATTTCGATGAATTGGTGTCAATTCCATGGAATATCTAGAAAATCAGAACTTCTGAGCTATTTCACCAGGGCGTTGAAGTGTTAAGCTTGGCGTTGGCGGGCGTTGCTACAATATGACACCTCATACGACGCATTCGGACCAAGATTGGAGAACAACACAAAGTATTGGTAGTTCAAGGCAATATCTCTGGACGCCTTCCCCTGAGGAAAGAGATTCTGGGTCAAATAGATGACGGACAGATTCTGATGATGGGATCCTTTCCACATACCCCCAAAAATGCCTGTTTTCTCTACTACGGCCAGGCGCGACTTGCACTTAAAAACACGCCATTCTGACTCTACCCCACACAAGCTTCACATTGATACCTCACACGACCCATTCGAACCGTGAATAGCCCATCTCTACCCCCAAACACACACCCACATACCCCCCAAAATGCCTGCTTTCTATACTACGGCCAGACTGCGCATGCGCAGACTATTGAACACGGCCGAACCATTAGTGTAGTCAAGTGCTCCTCCACGAGAGCTTCAAAATAAGACTTCACTCGACCCCATCGGATCATTAGGGACTCACCTAGACCCCAAAACGTCCACCCCGTATGGGCCTATACACCCATAGCCATGCAGTATAGGCCTATGGGCCTACCCAGGCCTCGGTGACTTTTTCCAAAAATTTCACCGTTTCGCTCCGCGACACTTCCTATCATGTTCTAAATGACGAGACGTGAAAAACAAATCCAAACAACCCTACCGCAAATGTATAGATGTACGTTTCCCAGGGGGACAAACATTGATCCTATACCCCCAGTATGGGACTATATGGGTCTATATGGGGCTATATCGTACTTTTTTCAAAAATTTCACCGATTCGCTCCGGGACACTTACTATCATGTTTGTCTTGACGAGACTAAGAAAACGAGGCCCCACAACCTATACCGCAAATGTCGAGAAGTAGGTTTCCCAGGATGGTCCTATACCCCCCATACCCCATATAGGCATTTTCACGTAATTTAGGATAAAGTCCGTGTTCCGTATTTTTTCAGGAACAATTTTACATGCACCCACCCATGCTTGAAATATACTTCACTTTGATATCTCATACAACTCCATCGGCCCATTAGGGGCTCCCCTAGCTCCAAAACGTCTAGCAGGATCCATACAAGGTCCAGTTTTCGACACTAGGTGACCACATCCCGACGAAATGGCCAGTTTTCGACACCGGATGTGCTGCCATCTTGAACATACGTGCCGCCATCTTGGATGTGGCCCATAATGCACCGGGTCAAAATACTCGCTTCTGATTGGCTGAGAGCTCTGTGACGGATTTGAAATACTCGCTTCTGATTGGACGAGAGCTCCGCATTGCGTCTGCGCATGCGCAGAATGATATTCCTGCCGCACACCCAACCCATCAGATGCCCCTTCACGAATGCTTGACTTTGATACCTCACTCAACTCCATCGGTCCATTAGGGACTCCCCTAGCTCTCAAAACGTCTATTTTCATACCCTTGGGCCACCGCGCATGCGCGGAATGACGCTATTTCAACCCCACACCCAGCCCATCAAATGCCCCTTCACGAATGCTTCACTTTGATACCTCACTCGACCCCATTGGACCATTAGTGGCTCCCCTAGCTCCAAAACGTCTATTTTCATACCCTTGGGCCACCGCGCATGCGCAGAATGCCGATATTTCAACCCCACACCCAGCCCATCAGATGCCCCTTCACGAATGCTTCACTTTGATACCTCACTCGACCCCATTGGACCATTAGGGGCTCCCTTAGCTCCAAAACGGCTATTTTCATACCCTTGGGCCACCGCGCATGCGCAGAATGCCGATATTTCAACCCCACACCCAGCCCATTAGATGCCCCTTCACGAATGCTTCACTTTGATACCTCACTCGACCCCATTGGACCATTATTGGCTTCCCTAGCTCCAAAACGTCTATTTTCATACCCTTGGGCCACCGCGCATGCGCAGAATGCCGATATTTCAACCCCACAGCCAGCCCATCAGATGCCCCTTCACGAATGCTTCACGTTGATACCTCACTCGACCCCATTGGACCACTAGTGGCTACCCTACATCCCAAAACGTCTATTTCCATACCCTTGGGCCACCGCGCATGCGCAGAATGCCGATATTTCAACCCCACACCCAGTCCATCAGATGCCCCTTCACGAATGCTTCACTTTGATACCTCACTCGACCCCATTGGACCACTAGTGGCTCCCCTAGCTGCAAAACGTCTATTTCCATACCCTTGGGCCATCGCGCATGCGCAGAATGCCGATAGTTCAACCCCACACCCAGCACATCAGATACCCCTTCACGAATGCTTCACTTTGATACCTCAGTCGACCCCATCGGACCATTAGTGGCTCCCCTAGCTCCAACACGGCTATTTTCATACCCTTGGGCCACCGCGCGTGCGCAGAATGCCGATATTTCAACTCCACACCCAGTCCATCAGATGCCCCTTCACGAATGCTTCACATTGATACCTCATATGACCCCATTGGACCATTAGTAACTCCCCTAGCTCCAACACGGCTATTTTCATAACCTTGGGCCACCGCGCATGCGCAGAATGCCGATATTTCAACCCCACACCCAGTCCATCAGATGCCCCTTCACGAATGCTTCACATTGATACCTCATAGGGCTCAGTCCATAGTTGCGGATTTTTGGTCCCCCTCAAAATCTTTGACCCCATGAGAATTTTTATTGGCTTATTGTTTATTAATATTTGTAATATCATTCAGTTGACTGGTTGATTTGCTTCAAATCAATACATGGTATTTTGGCAGTTAGATTGGCCAATGCTTCTCTATGAAGATGGAAGTGCGAAAGTGTGGCTGTAAATTGGGGCCTTTTTCTGCTTGCGAGCACATGGTATATTTTGCAGTGGGAAAATGAGCTTGAAATCCGCGTGGTCGACTCCCTATTTTCTTTGCCAATTTTTGTTGATCCTTCGACTGGGCACAGTGTCGGTGAGTTTCAAAGCAATCGATTGTCAAGTTTTTTCTGTGATGGGGAGAGAATATGACCTATTTTGGGCCAAATTTAGAGGATTTTCCTGAAGTTTGGGGCATGTTCAGTAGGGGTTATGGGGACCCTGATTTCGGTCAGCTATGTTTACATCTGTCTCAGCTTCATGGCAAGAGCCTACTCTTTCAGAAAATATATAGTCCTATGGGGGTTCTCTCAAAACACGGTTGCTGTTTGGCATATAATAAACCAGCCTACTGTTTAATTTCAGATGCCTTGGCTCTTCTATAGACTGCTACCTATATGACAGAACAGGCATTTTCTCAGGTAACATTAAATTTGCATATCTGACTCGAAATTTTCCATCCAGAACTACTATTGTTTACTATCAAGTTGAACACAATTCAAAACAATGCTATTCACACCCAACACAGGACTGAAATTATTGAACCAGCACAGGGGCATGGACTAGAAAGGGGGGGAGGGGTAACTCTTAGCATGGCCAGAAAATATCTGTTACAAGATGTATAGAATTACCAACACCAATGTTGGTGTTTTATCGGGAGGGGGGTGTCAATTGTCCCAGGAATTTCTCAGAAATTTTAGTGTCACAGAATAATTCCTCTAGGACCATTAAAACAGC
>JAVTVY010039247.1:0-16751 GCA_036873755.1 Hanleya hanleyi | reverse complement strand
GATGACATCATTTCCGAGCTCTGAGCTCCACAAGCTTTGAGCTCCAACAGCTCCGATCCAAGAGCTCTGCCACACTGGAGCTACTACCACCACCACCGGGCGTTGACGCCCGTCAACGCAGGGTGGTGGTGGTGGTGTGGTGGTGGTGGTGGTGGTGGTGTGTGGTGGTGGCGGTGGTGGTGGTAGTGTCTGTACATTTAGGAATGAACATGTGTCCCTCTTCAGTCCAAATCGTGGGAAAAAATTGGCACTGAGCCAATTATAAAACATGTTCTTTCGCTAATACTCGTACTGATGACGTCACCGATGACGTCACAGATGCTGTGGACATCCCCCAAATGGAGTCTACACACCGAGAACTGCAAGATGACACTTCCCACGACACATTCGTGGTCCACAAGGGTGGTCCATCTCTACACCAAATACCTTCTTTCACTGCCCCAAAATGCCCACTTTGGCTACTACTCCTACTGATGACGTCACCAATGACATCACAGATGACGTGAACATCCCTCAAATCGTGGTCTGCACCCCGAGAACTACAAGATGGCACCCCACAGGACGCAGACGCATTCGGACCAATAATGGTCCATCTCTATACCAAATTAGGCGGGACCCATACAAGGTCCAGTTTTCGACACCAGCTGACCACATTCCGACAAAATGGTCAGTATTCGACACCGGACTTGCCGCCATCTTGAACCAAAAGGCAGACGCCGCTATCTTGGATATGTCCCATAATGCACCGGGTCAAAATACTCGCTTTTGATTGGCTGAGGGCAGCGCCCCACACAACCGGAAGTGAGCGCCCCACAAATGAGAGGCAATTTCCACTTTTCCTACGAGAGCTTCACACTGATACCCCACACGGTCCATTTGACCAGGGTTGGTCAACCACTCAACAAACCTCCACGAATCCCCCAAATGCCTGCTTTTTATATGACGGCCAGTCTGCGCATGCGCAAAATGATGAAAACGGACGATACATTAGTCCAGTCGGATCCCACTCACTCACTCACTCACTCACTCACCGTCGTTAGTGCGTCCATGCGTCAAGACGGGTGTTGGGGACACCTCGCGGGCGTTTTGCACGCTTCACTCACTCACTCACTCACTCACTCACTCACACACTCACTCACTCACTCACTCACTCACTCACTCACTCACTCACTCACTCACTCACTCACTCACACGCGCGCATACACTCACACTCACAGGTAACTCTACCAGGTAGTTGGATGGAAAAATAGGCCGTTATTTACTCCAAATGCACTCCATCGCACCTCCGAAACTCCCGCTTTCGCTACTACTCTCACTGTTGACGTCACCAGTGACGTCACAGGTGACGTGGATATCCCTTCAAGTCGTGGTCTACACCCCGAGAGCTACAAAATAACACTTCCCTAGATACATTCGGACCAATAGTGGTCCATATCGGCCTCAAAAGGTCAATTTCCATACTACGGCCTGCCTGCGTATGCGCAGAATGATGATATTCCTACCTCAAATCCACTCAGTCGGATGCTCCCTCACGTGTGCTTCACATTGATATCTCACTCGACCCCAACGGACCAATAGTGGCCCACCTAAACCCCAAAACGTCTATTTCCATTCCCTTTTTCCACAATTCCCTGTCTGCTCATGCGCAGAATGTTGAACACGAACGACACACTTGTCCAGGGGATACCCCTTCACGAATGCTTCGCAACGATACCTCATAAGACCCCATCGGCCCACTAGGGGCTCACTTCGACCCCAAAACTTCTATTTCCATACCCTTTTCCCACAATTCCCTGTCTGCGCATGCGCAGAATGTCGAACACGGACGACACACTAGTCCAGGCGGATGCTCCCTCACGACTGCTTTACATTGATACCTCACTCAACCCCATTGGACCATTAGTGGTCCACCTAGACCCGAAAACGTCTATTTCCATACACTTTGTCTACTGCGCATGCGCAGAATGACGTCAGTTCTACGCCATACTAGTCCAGGCGGATGCCCCCTCACGTATCCTTCACAACGATACCTCACTCGATCCCTTCGGCCCACGAGGGACTCACCTGGATCCCAAAACGTCTATTCCAATGCCCTTTTCCCACAATTCCCTGTCTGCGCTTGCGCAGAATGGTAACAACACCCGAGACACTAGTCCAGGCGGATGCCCCCTCACATAGGCTTCACATTGATACCTCATACGACTCCATAGGACTATTAGTGGTCCACCTCGACCCCAAAACGTATATTTCCATACCCTTTGTCTACTGCGCATGCGCACAATGACGTCAGTTCCACGCCATACCCACCCCGTCGGAGGCCCCCTGACATAGGCTTCACATTGATACCTCACTGAACTCCATCGGACCATTAGTGGCTCCCATAGACCCCAAAACGTCTATTTCCATAGGCTTTTCCCACAATTCCCTGTCTGCGCATGCGCAGAATGGTGACAACACCCGAGACACTAGTCCAGGCGGATGCCCCGTCACATAGGCTTCACATTGATACCTCATACGACTCCATCGGCCCATTAGGGGCTCCCCTAGATCACTCGACCCAATCGGACCATGCAGCGTATTTGAAGTCTGGGGACTACTTTTTCTCCGCGGAAACTTTTTCCCGCGACCGCATCATCACCAGACCGAATCACCGCGGAGGAATACAAGGTCAAAGGTTGCCGGAACTATAGCGCCCTTGCGGCCCAGAGGACAAAGGCCGTAAATGGCCGCTTCCTATACTTTAACCTGCAAAAGCGCCCCCTGTCGGAATCAAGAGTTACCTCCCCCGGCAAAATGTTACCTTTTTCGCGGTGACTATACTACTTCGGTCTTTTCTATTCATTTTTCGCATTTGTCTTGCCTAAAAGTTTAAAGTTACTTATTTCACCAAAGCTAATTATTCTATATCGTATTAATTAGCTTTTGAGGGGAAATATAGAAAAATGATCAAAAAAAAAAATCTTCCGGAAAGATGACGTCATCATGGTGACCATCTTGGATTTTTTTTACATTTTCTTGTAGAGCCTGACCCAAATATATAGTATGAAAAGTTTCAGCCCTCTATCGTAAGGGATATGAACGATAAATAGGAGGGCCGAAATGTCTTGAGCCAGACCCGGTAGGGTTAAAGTATCGAGATCGACATACATTTTAAACATGGAAAAATCAATTTCGCATGATTAATGTAATCTTTGGTGTATTAAATGGATATGTGCATGTGTTGAGCATAAATCTTAAATTTGATTTGAATATGACTAAATTCAAATCTCAAGCAATAACAATAATATGAATATACATGGAAAAAATGCCACAAAGTGATGTAAATTTCACTGAGCCTTAACCTGGTGACCCTCATTTTATTTTATTTTTGGTGTTAGGTGAAACAGATTGATGGTCAGAAATTTGTGGTCATTTCTCTAAAGAAAATCCAATTTTGTAGTTATTATTCTTACTTTCCCTATATTTCTGTGTTAATCCGAGACGACGTTATCCCATTTCGATGGACATTCCTGATATGGCGACCCACGATGTTTAATTCATTTAAATAGCAGTACTACTTCGCATAAAAGAAGTTAAAATGAAATTCAATGTTGGAAAGAGAGGTGTCGTTCTTCACCTTAAAGTTACATATACACTTATATTGTTACAATCTATAGTAAATGTACCCTTATATTGTTACAATCTATAGTAAATGTACCCTTATATTGTTAGAATCCATAGTAAATGTACCCTTATATTGTTACAATCTATAGTAAATCTATCGTTAAGTTACATATACCCTTATATTATTACGATCTATAGCAAATATATCATTAAGTTACATATACCCTTATATTGTTACAATCTATAGTACGGTGAATCTATCATTAAGTTACAAATACCGTTATATTGTTATAACCTATAGTACGGTAAATCTATCATTAAGTTACATATACCCTTATATTGTTACAATCTATAGTACGGTAAATCTATCAGTAAGTTACATACACCCTTACATTGTTACAATCTGTAAATCTATCATTAAGTTATACCCTTATATTGTTACAATCTATAGTAAATCTATCATTCGCGATTACAGATGATAAGTAAATTCAAATAGTCTTGGGAAGAAAAATGCTCATGCTCATATTATATACCCCAGGTATGCTTGTGTCAAATAACAGCACACTTCAGAGCTGGGCAGCGCAGCTAAATCATCCTCGCTAGAACCAGGGGTATATCTATCCTAGATATAAACCAGGGGTATATCTATCCTAGATATAGCCCCTGTCACGCTTGGGCAATGTATCGCGATCAACGACAACACAGCGGTAGATGTCAGCCAATCAGCAAAAGCACCATCCTGCACATATTGACCAATCAGATCACTAAGTACCGCGACCAAGGCGACCGTGTCAACAGATTCGAAAACACCATAGCTTGTGCGATACCCAGTGGCAGATGAACACGCACCTTTTCAACAACCATGCACATTAATGAATATAAAGGAAACATAGTTAAAACAAAATCTATTTGAAGAGAAAATAAATCCATTCATCTACCATCAAACATCCAACAAGCCAGGCAAATGTAGGAAACAATGAAACTTTAAAGGCGGTCCGCGATGTCAGTGTATCCGACCTCATCTTCCCACTGAAGGACTTGAATTGGGTTGAAACGTACGGATTTCTCCACGGTTCTATCCATTAATATTTTATTGTTATGCGTGCTTGGATTAAATATTTTACATTCGGTATCAGCGACTAGGTTAGCGGCGAAAGTAAAACCCAAAAGTATTTTACCATCAGCGCAGTTCTTCTAGGTCACGTAACTGGAATGTGGGCGGAACGCGGTCTGCTGTGCAAGTTGGTCAAGGATTCGTCTTTGGCTCGCAAATAGAAACCTTGACGTGCTGAAGATGAGCTAAATAGGACTGCACAATATTGACCCATGTGAGTGGAACGTAATGTAGACTTCTGCATATACCTCCTAGCCCTCAGTGAATTACTAGTTATAAAGCATTGCCCTTCGGGTTGTGGTGTTATTCTGAGGTGATGTGAGTGCATGTGAATTGCCATTTAGCGGTATTTAGTTCTGTTGTTTGATGGACGGATGAAGTGTATTGTACATATTTACGCCATATGATATGTAATACGTATGCTATCAACTGTCCTCAATACTATATATATACATGCTTCATGGCGTGCCGCACCGTACGTAGAGTGGTTTAAGCAATATCTGTATTTCATATCAGATAAGAGGGATTGGTGCATGGACATGCTTACACACATACACGCCTTTACCAAGCTCCCTTGTATTGCGTTTTACATATTCTAAACCCCTGGGTGATACGATGTGTACATGTACGAAAACATATTAGGGGAATGCCATGCATATTTTTTAGTATAGGCAGATACAAAGTTATTATAACGAGTTTGTGTATCTTCTTAAGCCTTTGTCGTTGTAATGAGTTTGTAAAGCTTCAGGAAAACTTTGTTATCTCGTTATAGCCAATCAGTATATCGTTATAATAAGTCTGTATTTCTTACCCATCTCCGAAACAAAAGAAAATTAACTGCCGATGAAACCTTGTGGCTATACTTTGTCATATCTGGGTCAGTGACATAACTTCCCGAGCAGGGGTAGGGGCCTATGTTAAAAATGGCTGCCTGCATGAGTTGCATTTTCGTCATTTTTTTTTACATTTTACAATTATTACATTTTATTGAATAAACATGCCCAAAACTATTTCATTTCACACCAGAAAATTATTGTCCAA
Organism: Hanleya hanleyi; assembly: GCA_036873755.1. NCBI lineage: Eukaryota > Metazoa > Mollusca > Polyplacophora > Lepidopleurida > Hanleyidae > Hanleya > Hanleya hanleyi. The sequence goes on along the minus strand of JAVTVY010039247.1, from coordinate 10,993 downwards.
TGTACTGGGTAGTTTGTGCGCAACAATTGCATAAAAATGGCAAAAATGCCTTTTTATAACAGATGAAACGTCACCAAAGCGTCTGTCTGGGATTTGTTTTAGATTTTTTACAAAGGCCTAAAGATGCATGCATAAAGTTTCAAAGCATTTCAGAAAAGACCCAGGCGTGGTCCAATATCCGTACAATCTAATTTGATGGTAATTTTAAGTGATTATCCGTAGATGAATGTTGCAGGGTAGAGACGTGTGATATTTGACTATAATCTCACGTTTTTCAGATTGTGTATGCGCTGACCCAGTTAGGACTACAGTGTTGCCATGCCTCGTGGTCCGGGTTACAAGCGGAGGGGGACGAAGTCACGGCCGTGGGGCGCCAAAGTGGCAAGATATGATTGTGAAGAGGCCGGTCGACCATCCGTGCAATATCAAGCTGCTGGGGCAACGGATGCGGCGAGTGGAAGTTCCCAACCTGATCACCAGAGTAACAGTGGAGGGGGCGATGTTGTGCCTTCCCGGGCGGATCATACCGTAATTGGTGAGTGTGGCTTGCATTTGTCACCTGTTGCAAATCTCCCAGGGACAGTTATTCCTTTTGCCACGCCCATTAATAACACGGTATTAACAAATGCTTCTTGGGGGGATACACCTAGTTTAATATCTAGTGGATCTGATGACATGGACAGCCACGTCCCTGTTGCTTTAAAAGAGAAGATATGGAGGCACGAATTTATCAATATTGCCTTACTTTTGAAAGGGAACACGGAGCTGATGGACTTGTGCGCTGTGACGCCTATTTTTGTTTCCGCTAGTGGTCAAATTGAGGCTAGGCCTAAGACTATAAAAGAAAGAATTCCAACCATAGAACGCTGGACAGATGCCTTTATTATTTTCTCTGGTATTTACCTGGCAAAATTTCCCGGGAAATGTCTGCAAATGTTGAAGTACATGAAAACAATCAGATTCGCCGCCGAGAAATTCAGTGGTTTCGGTTGGCGACAATATGATGAGCAGTACCGCATTAGACAAGCTCTGAATCCAGAGAATTCCTGGGCCTGCATCAACTCTGAACTTTGGTTGATGGTTATATCCTCGGCACAACAGGCTCCATTATCCAGTGTTTCCCCATCCACTGGTCAAAAGGGGGGTTTCCGACAGACAAGTACCCCCGTCCAGACTTGTCACGACTTTAATGATGGTAAATGTGCTTGGCAAAAATGCCGCTTTCAACATTTATGCTCCAAATGTTTTGGGGGGCATGCAGCAATAACCTGCCATAGTTTTCGCCACCCCGCAGTCCCCAAGAAGAGACAGAAACCCCCGACCTATTCAGTTTAGGCAAGTCTCCCATTCAGGTCAATCGTCTCGCTAGTATGTCACAGACCTACCCCAATCAAGATATTCTACACAGCTTCTTTCAGGTGTTAGATTAGGTTTTCCTTTAAAATATTCTGGCCCACGCACCCCACGAGATGCAAACAATTTGAAATCGGCAAAAGAAAATCCAGGCATCGTCGAACAAAAAATTCTGAAAGAGATTAAATGTGGGAGGGTAGCAGGTCCTTTTGATACCATACCTATACCTACACTAAGGATTTCTCCATTAGGAATTGTACCGAAGAAATCACCAGGGGAAAATTTCGCATGATCCATCATTTGTCATATCCGGATGGACTTTCCGTGAATGATCTTACTGAGTCTCGGGAATGCTCCGTTACCTATACAAAGTTTGATAAAGCTATAGAAATGGTACAACAGTTAGGCAGGGGTGCTCTTCTAGCAAAAACTGACATAAAGTCAGCTTTCCGACTTCTTCCAGTTTGGCCCGGTGATTTTGACCTTCTTGGTTTTAAATTTGGGGGGTGCTATTTTTTCGATCGAGTTTTGCCAATGGGCTGTAGCATATCCTGTGCCACATTTGAAATTTTTTCAACCTTTTTGGAGTGGGCTGTTAAACAACAGAGTTATCCATTTGTTATCCATTACTTGGACGACTTCCTGGTAGGCGGACATAAAGATACAGCTGAGTGCAAAATTTCACTGGATACATTCCTCGCGATATGCGATTTTTGGGGTATACCATGCAGTCGCAGATGAAAAAACAGAGGGTCCATGTACGAAAATCCCCTTCTTAGGTCTGAAAATTGATACGAACGAGATGATTGTTAGAATTCCATGGCAAGCTCAGACGGCTTATTCTAGAGACTATTCAAGCTAGGAAAGCCACATTACGACAAATTCAGTCATTAATTGGCTCTTTGAATTTTGCCTGTCGAGCCATATCACCTGGTCGCCCATTCCTTAGGTGCTTGATTGATACTACACGCCATATCAACAAACCTCATCATTATATCAGAATCACACGAGGAATTAAAGAAGATTTGAAAATGTGGTTGGAATTTTTCAGTGACTTCAACGGGGTTTCTGTCTTTCTTGACCAATACTGGTCATCCAATACTGCCATCCAGCTCTTTACCGACAGTGCTGGTGGTAAGGAAAAGGGTTTCGGTGCATTCTGTGGGGGTAAATGGACGTATGGGGTGTGGCCCGACGAGTGGGTACAGAGCGGGATTTTAACGGATATCGCAGTTTTGGAATTCTTCCCTATTCTCGTAGCGATTCACGTCTGGGGTGACCTGCTTTGTAACAAAAAGGTTCTTTTCAGATCTGATAACCAGGCCGTTGTAAGCATTATCAACACCCTCACATCGAAGTCTGACAAAGTCATGGTGCTGCTGCGACAATTCACGCTTGAATGCTTGCGTATGAACCTCTTGTTTAAAGCAGAGCATATTTCTGGATCAAAAAGTCTGATTGCTGATGCAATTTCACGTTTACAGTGGGGAAAAAATCCGGAAGCTCACCCCCCATGCAGATCGAATGCCTACCGAGATACCAACAGAGCTTTGGCGGATATTCGAGACGAAGCTCATCGATTAATTGATGCGGGATTATCTGAAAACACAAAGGCTGTATATTCAAATGCTCTTCGCTCTCTAGCCAGTTCAGGGATAAATTTAAATTATGTGATATTTGGCCTGTACCAGTAGAACATTTGTCTTTATATATGGGAAAGGTAAAGCTCCAGCCACTGTATCTTCTTATATATCGGGGATTAGTTATCAGCATAAAGTGTTAGGGTTGGAGGACCATATAGTCAGTCTTTCGTAATCCGAAAAATGTTAGAGGGTATGAAACTAGATACTAGATACCCCATAAATGTAAATATGCTCAAGCAGCTTCCTTCAGCCTTGGATCAAGTCTGTCAATCTAATTACGAGGCAGGATTATTCAAGGCGGCATATTCTTTGGCATTTTTTGGATTCTTTCGAGTGGGCGAATTAATTCCCGGCGGTAAAGGTCCACAGGATAGACCCCTTACACCAGATGACATATCTTTCAATTGTGAGTCAGGTGAGAACCGTCTTCTTGTCCGAATTAAATCTTCCAAAAATCACCAGCTGGGTAAATCGTACACTTTGAATATTGGACAGACAAGGGATCCGATAGTGTGCCCGGTACGGAACATGATAACTTTTCTAGGCATGCGGCCTCGATTCGGTAAACGTCTATTTTGCCATAAAGATGGAAAAACTCTGACACAATACCAGTTCAGCGCAGTTCTCACCAAAGCCTTAAATTTTCTTGGCTTTGACACGGATACCATTAAATTTCATAGTTTTCGTGTCGGGGCTTGCAGCCTAGCTTCGGCGAATGGGGTACCAGATCATATAATACAGAAATGGGGGAGATGGAAATCTACAGCATATGCCAGATACATTAGGATATCTCCGGAATCGCTCAATGACGTACTGTAGGGCGAAAATCCTTACATCATCAAGGCAATTATTCGTTTCTAAGCCTTTAATTTCTTTACTATGTTAAATTCTATATTGCCCACTTTTATATTTATTTGAGTAGATATTTGGATGTGCGGGTCATCTCACACCTACTAGGTCAAACGTAGGGCTATGAACCAACCAAGGACTGGGAATTTAGGGCTCGGTAGAATTGGGGTCAACATATACTGGTTTGGGCAAAGAGGCATGACCTGGTCCATGCTGAGACCGTTGGTCGATGAGAAACTGAGAACACTGCCACCACCCGCCATTTTATTCATACAGCTCGGTTCGAACGATTTGGCTTCCCAGGAGTGCGGCCAATTATGCCAGGCGATTCGGGAAGATTTAGAATACTTAGCTGCTTTGTTCCCACAATGCGTTATTGTTTGGTCAGATATATTCCCCAGGATTTACTGGCATGGGGCTCACTCACCACGGGCGATAGATGGGATTAGAAAACGTGTTAATCGTGTTGGTGAGGCCACGGCAATAAGATGTGGGGGAAGGGTGCTCAAACATACCGAGATTTCCCATCACGAAATTTCCCTTTATAGAAATGATGGCGTCCATCTATCGGATGTGGGGAATGATATCTATTTGAACACCATTCAGGGGGGTCTTGAGGCATTTATCCACAGTACTGTTAGCGTTTTTCCGTAGATATTTTTTAAATGGTCTAATTAAGAGAGTATTTCATTAATTTCTACTCTAGGCCTTAATTGAGCGACTTCTTGGGAGCGAATGAGTTCTAGTGGCCGAATTCTGTCGGGCATATAAGGGCTTTCAGTTAGGCGGAAATTAATATTCGGTGGGTGCCACCTCGACGAATTCCCGCGGGGCATCCGGTTATTTTCATGTCGACTCGTTGTGTTCCCGAGAGACTTGTGCGGTCTACCCGATGTGGTTCCCGGGTGACAGGTAGTAAAGTGTGTGTTGTCCAATCGATGCGTTTCCCGATGGACATGTATTGTCCAATCCCGATGTGTTCCCGGGGGACGGGTTTGTGTAGGAGACAAACATATTATTGGGGGGTTTGCTGATATGTCATTTACACTAGTCGACGGTCAGCACTAAAACATATAACAACCCGCTGGGATACGGTACACTAGTAGTATACAAAGGGTAAATTGAGGTAACTTGACCCCTGATTTTGAGTGCATTTGTGGAGGGAACGTGGAGGAGAGGTCACTGAGTGCAAAATGGCATGTGGGTGTGGGTGTGGGTTCAAAATGGCGGCTGATGTGGGTGTGGGTGTGGGTTCAAAATGGCGGCTGATGTGGGTGTGGGTGTGGGTTCAAAATGGCGGCTGATGTGGGTGTGGGTGTGGGTTCAAAATGGCGGCTGATGTGGGTGTGGGTGTGGGTTCAAAATGGCGGCTGATGTGGGTGTGGGTGTGGGTTTGGCGGCTGATGTGGGTGTGGGTGTGGGTACAAGATGGCGGCTGATCACGTGATCAAGGCATGTCCTGACTTGTTCTGGGTTGTACAGTTCTGCCATGCGGAGGATGGGTACTAGTATTTCGCTGACGTCCTAGTAATAAACATAATCTATAGGTGTTGTACCATGTTAATAGCATCAGTCTAGCATCTGTACCACCCTAGGGTCGAGCGTTTATTGTCCCGTGTATCTCCGCAAGAAAACAACAAACAAAATGGCGGCTCCAGGATGGTGTGGGGACGCCCTTTCCACATCACGGCATCAGAGCGCCATCTGCACACATTGACGCAAGGGAGACAACTCGTGTGGTCCAAGGATATGGAAATAGCCGTTTTGGAGCTAGGGGAGTTACTACTGGTCCAGTGGGGTCGAGTGATGTATCAATGTGAAGCCTATGTGAGGGGGCATCTGATGGGGTGGGTGTGGGGCTGAACTAGCGTCATTCTGCGCATGCGCGGTGGCCCAAGGGTATGTAAATAGCCGTGTTGGAGCTAGGGGAGTTACTACTGGTCCAGTGGGGTCGAGTGAGGTATCAAAGTGAAGCCTAGGTGAGGGGGCATCTGACTGGACTAGTGGGTTTGAAATAGCGTCATTCTGCGCATGCGCGGTGGCCCAAGGGTATGGAAATAGTCGTGTTGGGAGCTAGCGAAGCCAATAATGGTCCAATGGGGTCGTATGAGGTATCAAAGTGAAGCCTAGGTGAGGGGGCATCTGACTGGACTAGTGGGTTTGAACTAGCGTCATTCTGCGCATGCGCGGTGGCCCAAGGGTATGGAAATAGACGTTTTGAGAGCTAGGGGAGCCACTAATAGTCCAGTGGGGTCATATGAGGTATCCATATGAAGCATTCGTCAAGGAGCATCTGACTGGACTAGTGGGGTTGAACTAGCGTCATTCTGCGCATGCGCGGTGGCCCAAGGGTATGAAAATAGCCGTGTTGGGGCTAGCGAAGCCAATAATGGTCCAGTGGGGTCGAGTAGGTATGAAAGTGAAGCCTAGGTGAAGGGGCATCTGACTGGACTAGTGGGGTTGAACTAGGTCATTCTGCGCATGCGCATAGACGTTTTGGGATGTAGGGGAGTCCCTAATGGTGCAATGGGGTCGAGTGAGGTATCCAAGTGAAGCCTAGGTGAAGGGGCATCTGATGGGTTGGGTGTGCGGTAGGAATATCATTCTGCGCATGCGCAGATGCAATGCGGAGCTCTCGTCCAGTCAGAAGCGAGTATTTCAAATCCGCCACGGAGCTCTCGTCCAATCAGAAGCGAGTATTTTGACCCGGTGCATTATGGGACATATCCAAGATGGCGGCACGTATGTTCAAGATGGCGGCACATCCGGTGTCGAAAACTGGCCATTTCTGTCGGGATGTGGTCACCTAGTGTCGAAAACTGGACCCTGTATGGGTCCCGCTAGACGTGTTGGAGCTAGGGGGAGCCACGAATGGTCCAATGGGGTCGAGTGAGGTATCAAAGTGAAGCATTCGTGAAGGGGCATCTGATGGGCTGTGTGTGGGGTTGAACTAGCGGCATTCTGCGCATGCGCAGTCTGGCCGTAGTATAGAAATAGACGTGTTGGGGTGTAGGTGGGCCCCTAGTGGGTCGATGGGATCGAGTGATGTATCCATGTGAAGCCTAGGTGAGGGAGTTACACTAGGGTGTCGTTTCCATTCTGCTGCGCAGGTCACGTGTGCGTTGTGACGTCACTTCCGGGTTTTTCACTAAAACTACCTCCAAACATAGAAGAGTTTCTAATGTTTCCCCTTAGACGTCCGTATGTTCAACCGCCGGGGTGTTTTCCCGCCGCGGCTCCCCCGCGCGAGCGCGCGCGCGCGCGGGTTCTCCGGCCGCAGCGCGCGCGCGCGTCAATGTAGGGAGAGGTTAAATCGACAACATAGAACTTATATTGATCAACTTCATCTATACGTGTTGGACGAGTCTCTTCACTCACCGTATACACGCACCTCAATGAAATGCCCGCTCCAAACCTAGACCAAAAACACGTACTTGGTATGTTGGCTGATTTCATTGGCTCTCTATTTTTACTATAGTGCTCTTGCATTCTAACCTTGATGGGTTACATTTTGGCCCCATCCTACACCACTGATTTCAGTTTGACTGAATCTCCACATTGGGCATTGATGCATTAGGAATAAAACACACAAGACAGGGTTTTTTTTTGGTGAGATCTCATTTTTTTATTCAGTGAACAACAACAACGTGAGAACAACCACGTGAAAACTGAAGCCCAGAACAAGGGGCTTGTACATTGAAAGAACTGAAGCCCAGAACAAGGGGCTTGTACATTGAAAGAACTGAAGCCCAGAACAGGGGGCTTGTAAACTTAAGCCCAGAACAGCGGGCGTATGTACATTGAAAGAACTTAAGCCCAGAACGGGGCTTGTACATTGAAATGATGGGCGGCCCAGTCATATACGAGTACATCGCGGTCCTCGGCCTTGGGGTACTCGTCAAACATCTGTACGATGGTAGATAAGGGTCTTCCCCGGCATCGATGGTACAGGTAAAACAAGCAATATTGTCCGCACACGCTACTGGTCAGGCTTTGCAACGTTTGACTGTTCCAACACCACGTCTCTGTGCCTTGATCCATGAAGTCTGTTAAATCGGGATGGAGGGGTGGCAGGCCGTACGGGTCAAAGTATTCGCCCTGCTGTTCTGTCAAGTACACGGCCACCCAGTGTTCACCGGGTCGCTCCATCGGGTCCGTGTTGAGAACGTAAGCAGCAGGATACACACGGTCTAATGGGAACACATCTCGGGCGAACACCCCTTGAAACATCATACGTGTCTCTGGGTCATTCTCAGCACGGTGGTTATCTGCTCTGTATCCATGTTAGGTGGAGAAGTCACACAGCACGTTGCGCGCCTTGTCCACTTGAATGATGTTGTCAAACTCGGCGTAGCAGATCACATTGACGGTGCTCCGGAGGGCTCGTTGAAAGTGGATTTCCAACCGTAAATTGCCTTGCTTGGCCAGGGCCAGCTGATGGTCGTTCTCTAAGGTGGGGGTCAGATCGAAACAGAACAACGTGTATCCGTTCCCGTAGTCCTCCCGACTGATGAAATTCCCTTCGTCCTGGTTGATTTGACCGGTGGCTGTAAACAGGCTCTGATAGGCTCGAATGAAATTCGCGCGCCCAAAGTTCGGGGTTAAGGCCGTGGCTGGCACCTGTTGTCCATCCACATGCAGGGCCACAAAATTGATGCCGAAATGTTTAAAGTCAAACGGATTCTCTGGGTAGGCTCCACTGAAACTGGTATTTTCCACACAGGCCAGGATCAATCGCTTGGGTAGTTCCCCCAGGAACAGGTTGTCTTTGTTGGCGCTCATATTTCCAGCAGACACAGAGAACACTTTGGTTTGCACACGTCGGATAGGGTACTGGGCTGGTTTTGTTTCCAAGGCTTTCATGTGTCCCAATTGAACGGCTGGATTCGGTTTCACTTTTCGGACATACAGGACTGCGTCTTCGATGACAATCTTATAGTCAGCGACATGCGCCTCTACGTTAGTGGCCATCAAGGCGAAGGTCGGAGGCGCCCGTATCAGTCGGATTTTGATGGGAACCTTGTTCAAGAGGTATCGGTCTTGCATGAACATGTCTGCGTGCAGTCGACCGATCATATCCACCGAGACGCCGTTCGCGGTCAAAGCCTTCCGTGTGCTATATCCCGTATTGTCGTTCTCTGCGCCCATGTGCTCGGCTTTGTCCTGGTAGAATAAAGCGGCTGTCAGTTGAGATTTTTTAGCCTCTCGCCCATGCGACAACAGCGTCTCGATGTAGGCTCGATATGGGTACGTGTTGGTCGAGTCACTGATGAGTTTGTCGCTGAGAAATATATCCACCTGTTGAAACATCGAGTGCAGCCAGAGATTCGTCGGGCCCACCGTTGCTTGGTCGACGATTCTGGTGCCATCTCCACTGACGATCTTGGCTTTCACATACAAGTAGGTATTGGCTAAATCCACATAGGTCGTATCCGCATTACTGATGGTGAACTCGATGGGCCCTGTTGCGTTGATGCTGGACAGCGGGAGATGCTCCACCCATAATCCTTGTTCGGCACTGGTCTGTGTGGGCGGCACGGTCCACAAATCAAATTCACTGTTGGTGGAGGGGCAGGACTCGGCGTGGATCAAGGACATGTTTAAGAAAAGATATCCCGGGTCTTCTTCGATGTGCGTCGTCGCTGGGTCGGTCGTCGACTGGTGCGTGGTCTCGGTGGGGCAGCTCTTTTATTCCCTACGGTGCGTTGTGCTTTGGCCACCAAGACGCCTCCCGCTTCTTTGGCCCGCCGTTTCAAGGCTTCTTTGGGTGCTGTACCTCCCATCACATCACCGGCCACTTGCAGTCCACTGCGTACCGCTTGTTTGCCGATTGCTTTCACCCCACGCGTCACCAAGGGCAGGAACGTTTTGACGATGCTGCCGAGTATGTTCCCCAGTCCATGTCCACGTTGCATGCGTGCACCACTAAACACCGGAAAGCCACCCCCGGCCTGTTGGGCATAATAGTCCATATAGCTGCGTGCATCGCACTCGTAAGGCACCTTCATTATACAAAGTGGGGAGCACGTGCTTGTCGAAAATGAAGTGTCACCACCACTTTCCCGCGTTCGAATGCCACCGGTCGTCCCGTGTCATCTCTTATATCCACCGTGATCGTGTTGATGTGGGGTTGTCGTACAGGCAGGAAGAGCATGTGGGTGAAACTGTGGGTGACTTGATCTCCATACAACTTTTTAATGGGCACCACCCGTAACAGAGGTGTGTTGATATCACCCACGATGTGGTTGTCCACCACGTCCGAGTAGACGTAGAGTCCGTACATACCCGGCTTCATATCCATCGGGATCTCGCCTTGGTGGGCGGTGGGACCAGCGAACGTCCGTAGATCGAAACCCAGCATTTGCTGTAGGATAGGAATCAGTACGACACTCGCGTTGGCGGTGACGATAAGCTCTGCCTTGTCGTTGTGTGCGTTGTAATCGAAGTTCACGTGATTCTTGAAGGGATAGGCTTTGATGGGTTTTGAAGTATTTGTGACCTCCCGTAGAGCCTTATAATGCAACAGTCTTGACAGCCCACCCATGAACTCCTTGGGAGTATCGTGTTGGCCTTCGGGGAGAGTGAGTCGGGTGTCTTTTCCTTCGTAGGTCACCTCGTACCACACTTCATTGGCTCGCACGTTGTACCACGAGTAAGGGTACTGAATATCCACCAGTCCACATTCCCACCGTCCAGGTAAATGCAACGGTTGTGGTAATTGAGTCACATACTTGGCCACGGTGTTGTCAGGAAACACATCCAGCGAACTGTTACTGGGTAGCGTGAGGTAAAACATGGCGACTGAGCTGTCCTGCTGCTGCACCGGGTTTTAATAGGTGTTCCAGACCTTGGGTGGTTGTGTCCGGCGTCGCGTTCGTCGCGTTGACTTGCTACGTGTCACGGCTCTGGAGATGTGGGGTGTCCTGATCAAGGGTGGTTTTTTAAAGGTCTGAAAAGAAGGTGCCCGTTGTGGTGGTGGAGGAGTTTTGGGGGGTGACTCCGGTTCCCAGTCGGATTCCCAAGGTTGTGGAATCTGTCGTGGTGCACGACTCGGCGATTGCTGGGTTCGCTGCATAAAGGCCCAGCGGTGGGGGGTTCCCCACCAATTCCTGTGGTACATGCATGTCTTTCAAGCCTTGAGCGAAGAC
>JAVTVY010039246.1:0-16295 GCA_036873755.1 Hanleya hanleyi | reverse complement strand
CAAAATTGAACATGGGAGTTGACAATTTGAACACAATTACGCGTTCAATAAGTGTTACAATTTAGGCGCTCAAAAACTGAACACCTCAGCTAACAGTGTTTGTCCGGTTGAAAAGTGTGCTCGATATATAATATCAGAAGTGGATGAACTAGAAGTATGCAAGGATCACTTAGACTATGTAGACGGCAATGGTACCACCAGCCTGCCTATAACGCTTCATGTGACGTATGATGTGAAATCTGCGCAATACAGAATCCAATTTTTCCACTGTGCGCCGATCGGCTTGCAGTCGTTATTAGTCGTTATTAGTCGGCAATTGTCGGCAGCTGAATTATCTAAATTTAGACTGAGGAATCATGGGAATTATCTGGAGCACGCAGTCTGGCCGCACGCTACGGTGACCCAGAAAACCGGTTGTGCTCACATCGGAGTCAACATTTTTTCGTTAGATCCAAACTTCTGCCCAACGAAGGTCTACCTGTACTTTCGACTTCTGTTGTCTTTTTAACACATTAGTTCGATATCTTAAATGGGCAATAAATCGTTTATTGAATTACAATCGAGTATGGACGTAGTTCATTTATTCTGGGGACCCAGGTCTACGTAACGGTACCTTATAAACTCTGGGAGATAACGCGGGAAGTTCATATATTTGCTTTACCACTAACCTGATGGCCCCCTATGGCAGGATATTACCATATATGTCTTTGTTTTTTATTGTGCATCTATAATCCCCAACTCCATAATCTATCATGTCCGTGCGAACTACAGACATTTGGTGATACGAATGGCTTTATGTTTACACAATATATCAACAACAAGTTTGAATCAGGTCGAATTCAAAGGAATGTTTTGACCCACTCGTCATAAGCCTCAATTTTCCGCGGTAAGCGTGGGGGGTCATTATAGGACGTAACCAACACTGGCGACCAATGAACATTCGATTTTCTTACAACCGAAGTTCAAAATACTACAGAAATATCGCGTGATACGCAGGCGTGCCTTATAAGGACTATCAGGAATTTTACTAGCGAGTCACAAAGGTAATTGATTGGCTACCAGATTTAGAAGCACAAGCCCCATTATACGGCTTGACCCAGAGAGAAAACGAAAGGGGAAAGCTATTGCGCTCGTGACGATGAGTTCATTCACTTCGGCTTCCTCAATTCTGTTCTCTTGTTCAATCAAATAAATGTATCAACTTAGGTTACATTTCGCTGAATAAATATTATTGATGACGGGAGGTTTGCATCAAGAGTGTGAGAAGAACGAATATCCTTAGAATGCCGCATCTGACAATTCAGCTGGGTGCTTATTTGCATATGAATAGACTTCCTGGATAAATTAGAGGGGTATATTAATTAATTATTATTGCTACCAGTGCTGGTAACTAACAGTAAACAATATTTTGTTCCTTGGAAGTACAAATAAATCGCCATGACAAGTTAACATAGGCGAGCCGTGAATTTGATGATTTTCATTGATATGCAGGTGCAAGGTCACGGCCTCTCACAAAACTCCCATGATTCATTGCGCCATCTTCGTCGCTTCGACTCCGGACGCTGGAGTTGCATTCGCGGCTGTTGAGTCGTGGCCTGACATTCCAAAATTGTCTCCCCTGGAAGTTGGCCAGTTCCCGCTAGGGGGCAATGTTTTCAACTGGAAGCGCTAAAACGGGTAACATGCCGTCGATGACACTGAATACATCCTTGCATACTTCTAGTTTTCATCCACTTCTGATAATATATATATTACAACTTTAATTTGACTTGCTGTGGATGCGTAATAGGAAACTTTCAAACGATGTAACATTACCAGCAATCGAACAGCAATCCGTTACAATCGAACATACAACAGTCACGAATGTTATTTCCAAGGGGCGATCCCAATCAACTGGTATTACATCCCGCGGATTCAGTCTTAAATATACACTTTGACTTGCATACCGGAACTTCGTCCATTATAGAATTATGACTCGACGATTTTGTTGTGAGTACAATTATTGGCACGCAAGTGATACTAAGAGACAAATAATCAGTCGTATCGATGTATTGAAATTGATGTTAAATTATACCACGTTTCTGTAATGTAGAAACGGCCTGTCTTACCTTTTAGCTGTACGTTGCCAAGCGACCTTCAGTCAGGGATGCCTCTAACATGTATGAGAGACAGTTAACACCATCTTCTCGGTGTGTTGTCTCTATGAGCCGGTACTCCGACTGGTTCTATATCATGAGCATACCAGCCTTACACAGGCGTGACTGTTATATCACTGCATATATTTCTTTTTACCTGCTGTATGTACCTACGATTTAAACATTTCATAAATGAATGCACCAGAGCCGTACCTACGCCGTACAAAGAATTTCTAAGTATGTAGGTGACAGCACGCCTAGAAGTGTGTACCTACGATATGGGGATCGATCTTGTCGGACTTAATGCATACAATGGAAATGTTTATCCGTAACCGAGACGACCGTCAAAGTTAAACATACAAATAAGTGCTGTTCAATCATATCAATAAGGTTATGACGTTGGCGACCAAGACACGTTCTGTCCCAGACATGATTTTTAGCAAACGTTTCCATCCTTTCTGATTAACAAAAATTAATGTAAAACTATGCAGAATGACAATTGAAGAAAACAATGCCTCTAATTTTAAAGCTTTCCATACGATATTCCTGACTTGTTGGATGTTACATTCCGCAAATCTTGCTTGTTTCTTTCACGTCATACACCGGCTGGTTTGAACTAAACTTCAGTCTATCTCATCTGTAGACAGACAGATTTTGAATTTGTGGCCTCCCATCCTAAGTTGGATGATGTAGGCCATACCATTGAGGTTGCTTTAAAAAAAACACACACAATTAAAACTTTACTTGTCCATAAAAAATAAATACTTCACGTTTGATTTTAAAAGAAATACTGTGTTTTTAAGATACTCAATGGGACATATAAACTGAGGCTCCAGAGGCGTTATTGTGTAAGAAGGAAGGGTACTACTTTAAACTTTAAAAGATAATATAAAAACAACCAGCATGCATATATTATGAAACAACGACCCTATTTATCATACATATATAACTGAATTATAAAGGCCCAAACAGCACATGCATATTTTATGTTCAGTTAATAATAAATTCATATTATTTTAGACAAGAGTATTTGTGCGCTTGTTAAAAAAGATGTAGCATAACATAATATCTCTACTCATTCCGGTTAAGACCGTGTCCGATGACCTCGTGGTATCATCAGACAGTAATGTCCAACCAGAACGAGCAAAGACATTATTTAAAACAAAATTGTCCCCCCCCCCCCCTCCCCACCCTTAAGCATAAATAAGAAAATGTATATTGGACAAGATTTGATGTAATATCCATACTCATTCTGGTGAACACCGGAATATCTTCAGACACCGATCCTCCGACACCGATGTCCAACCAGAACAAGCAAAGACATTATTTAAAACAGTGTTTAGCAATAAAAGTGAGATTTGATGTAAACTCCTGTCTATCAAATTTACAAATATATGCATGTACTATTATAGTGACCAATATAATCAGAAAATATAGATGGCCACAACATTAAATAAAATTTCATTCATAGATTAATTTAATTTAAAATGTATAATGACTAAAAAGTTAACACATGCATATCACAGATTATTAAATAAAAAAAAAACACATGCAAAAACATGCAATAAAATCAATACAAGGATTAAATATAATTCACATGCTTATCACAGACGGTAGATAAATAAATACAAAATAAAAGCTGACATCACATTAGCCAAGACGCTGAGACACATGCAACACGTATTAAATTCACATTACATGCAAATTAGATCATTAATTAAAATCGGCGACAGCCGCCAACAAAATTGGCGACAGCCTGGTACACCTTACCACGGTTTCTAGCTGGTTTAAAAACAGTCTCCATGGACGGGTTAAAAACACCTGCCTGTAAAAGATGATCATAAAATCTAAAACGCTCATTATCATAGCGGGAACAGTAAAACAATAAATGGGGAATATTATCCTCGACTAAACATTCATCACATAAACCCGTCTCATGGAGATTGAATCTATGTAAATATGCATTCGTGGGTAGATGACCAGACTGCGTTCTTAAAAATAAAACTTCCGATCGTCGGCACGATAAAGTGAAATCATGAGATAAAGTAACGGAAGGATTAAAAGAATAATAAAATCGTCCCTTATTAGAGGTGTCCCAGTCGTCTTGCCACATGCGGATAAACCGAGGTTTTAGCATTGATATTACCTCAGGTACAGATAGCTTGAGAGGAGATGTAATATTCGCCAAATTTAAGGCTTGTTTAGCAAGCGTATCTGCCTGTTCATTCCCCGGTATACCCACATGAGACGGAATCCAAGCAAATGATATATTAATGCCTTGGTGGAATAGCGTTGTATATTCATGTAAAATTTCAAACAAAACCGGACAGGATTTATTCCAAATAAAATGTATCATTGCTTGGAGAGAGCTAAGTGAGTCAGTAAAAATAACAGCTCGAGCTGGTCTAAATTCAGATAAAAAACGAAGTGATAATAAAATAGCCAAGAGTTCAGTTTTAAAAACAGAGACGTGGTCAGATACACGATAAAACTTATTATAATTAATCTCGGGTATGGTAAAAGAGGATCCAGTTTTCCCAGACTCTGGGCACTTCGATCCATCCGTAAAAATCTGTAGATACTGAGTCCAATTATAGAAAATATATTCTTTTGCAATTGCTTCAATCTGATGTGGGGGGTCAGATTTCTTAACTCTATGATGTAAATCAAGACAAATACTGGGGCATTTTAATTGCCACGGGGGAAATGCAGTTGTAATATTTTGCTGTATATCTAAGTCATTAGTATCAAGTGTATTATTTATAAAAGATGATCTTATGCTAAATGGTTCTGGATGTCTTGTATTATCGATGTAATATCGATCATATTTAGTGGGGTTAAAAACAGATATTGCAGAATTGTTTTTAGAAGATTTTAATTTCAGGGAGTATTTAAGAGTCCGCATGCGCCGTCTAATATACAGGGGCCACTCATTACTCATAACTTGTAAACATTCAGTGGTGTTGTTCTGAGCGCCCCTGTACATATACGAAGTGCCGAGCACTGGACAGAGTCTAATTTGCCTTTCAGAGTGGTGCATGCGGAATCATATGCCTCACAACAATAATCTAGACGAGAGCGTATAAGAGCTCGATATAGAAGTAAAAGCGATGTACGATCAGCTCCCCAGGATTTCCCCGACACAGAACGCATTAAATTTAAAACTTTGTGACACTTGTCAACAACAGATGTTATATGTTGTTGCCAAGTTAAACGTTTATCAAATATAACGCCAAGATACTTGAATGAGTTCGATACTTTGACAGCAGTGTTATTTAAAAGAAGATCAATTTGACCTCGGACAATGCGTTTGGTAAAAACAACAGCCTCAGTTTTGACGGAGGAAAACTTGAACCCCCACATCAGACTCCATTTCTTAATATCATTTAAAGCCAGTTGAATATATTTCTTAGCAGTACTAAAATTACGGCATTTAAACCATATAGCCTTGTCATCGGCAAATAATGAGCAATTTATTTTGGGATTAAGGGCAGATGGTAGGTCATTGATTGCAATATTAAAAAGCGTGGGAGATATAACACTGCCCTGGGGCGTACCATTCTCCACTAAAACCAAGCGAGATAACTCACGACCAATGCGTACACGAATAAAACGGTTGGATAAAAAGCTCTTGACCCATCCCAACATCTTGCCCGAAATACCCATACCATGCATTTTAATTAAAAGACCACGTCTCCACACCATATCATAAGCTTTCTCTATATCTAAGAAAACGGATAAAAAGTATTCCTTATTTAATAATGACTTATGAATAGAATCTTCAAAAGTAACAACATGGTCTGTTGTACTCCGGTTCCGGCGGAATCCACTCTGTATAGAGGATAAAATATTATTTTTATCTAAAAACCATAGAAGGCGAGCATTGATCATTTTTTCCATAACTTTACATAGATTTGAAGTTAAAGCAATGGGCCTGTACGACGTGGGAAGAGAGGAGTCCTTACCAGGCTTAGGAACCGGTATAACTATGGCTCTCCCCCACGCCGCAGGAAGACGCATGCCAGACCAGACTGTATTATAAAATAAAAGTAATACATTAAGACATTGTTCTGGTAAATTTTTGATCATGCTGTAAGATATGTTATCCTCTCCTGGAGAGGAATCTTTAGTGGAGTGTAAAGCTTGTTTTAGTTCAAGCATAGTAAAATCTTCGTTTATCGGCATGTCATCAAATGAAATATTATTAAAAGGGTGTTGAGTTTCCATATTTTGTTTGTGGGTTAAAAACGCTTGATCGTAATTATCAGAGCTGGAAACAAATGCAAATGAATCGGCCAGTACATCACATTTATCTGCATTAGTGACATGATCTACATTATCCGATTTAATTGTGGGAATATTATTGGACTTATGTTTTCCACTAACTGCCTTTATTTGAGCCCATACTTGCTTAATTGACGTGGAACTATTTATGCTTGAACAAAATTTACGCCAATGAGCTTTTTGAGTAGATTTAATCACACGCTGAGCAATAGCTTTCTTCTTTTTATAAACAATAATGTCTTCCATTAACCTGGTCTGTCTAGCCCTATTTTTAGCGGGTTTCCTCTCCTTAATAGCTTGAGTGCACTCATTCGTCCACCACGGAACCGGAGCTTTATTAAAAACAGACCCTTTAGACTTGGGTATAGATTGACTAGCAGCCTGATTAAAAGCGTCTATAATATTGTTAGAATATACATCTATGTCGTTATTAAAAAGATCTTGATTAAAAGTGACCTCACATTCTTTACCATATTTCACCCAGTCAGCTTTTTTAAGTTTCCATTTGGGTGGATTGCCTAGATGATTACTATATGGATTAAAACCAAAGTTAAAATGTATAGGATAGTGATCTGATGCACATGGGGCTGAATAATCAACCGACCAATTGTTTACACATGATACATCAGAAGTACATAATGTGAGATCTAATGGGGTCATATTACCAGAATGAGTATCTAGTCTTGTAGGAGACCCATCATTCATAACTATTAAATTGAATTTATCAATTACCTCATATAAAACCCTTCCATTAATATCCGTTTTATTACTTCCCCATAACGGATTGTATGCATTAAAATCACCACATAATATACATGTATTATTTACAGCATTGAAAAGGGAATCAAAATCAGTAATATTCAATGTTTTACAAGGGTTGTATAAATTTATAATATTAACAGGGTTACCATCATTTATGGCTATTTGATAACATTGGCATTCTATAATATCAAAAACAGGTAACTTGACCTCTGTAAATGAAATGCCATTCTTAATAAACATAGCCAACCCACCTCTATCCGCATTTGCTCGGTCAAATCTTTTGATGGTATACCCTGGGAATGTAAAATTTAGTTGAGGTTTTAAAAAGGTCTCCTGAAGACATACAACATCAGGTTGATCCTTAAGCTCAGACAGGTAAAATTTAAATTCCTGTCCATGAGCAGTTAAAGACTGGATATTTTGTTGTAATATTGTAAAACCCATAATAAAATATAATAAAATAAGTACGACATAGATGTATATGTTATGGTGTATGTCCATTATTCACCCTCATCGAGATCCGTGACTCCCTCTGATGCAAATTTATTGAGGTCATGGAGGAGTTTCTCCTTGTTGAAAGACTCCGCTCACAAATGCCGTTCAACACATAACATGATTTTGGCCAATCTCTGAGCAGTGTTTTGTTTCTGTACAAATATAAATAAGACTTCAACAACTAGACTAATTAGTGATGTCATCATGTCTTTGTTTACACCACTTGCAATTGAAGGAGATTGTGTTCGGGCATTGACATTAGAACTTCTCGTTGTCGGGCGCCCTCGAGGAGGCCTCGGAGGGGGGTTCATGGCAGAGGAAGTCGACGGACCAGGAGTTGGTGAACACTGAACGGATGATTGGGAAAATTGACTTGTTTGTGAAGATAAAATAATAGGTTCACTTTCTGAATTTTCTGTATTTCTTATGGTTTTTAAAGCGTCTGAATAGGATATCTTTTCGGTGATTTTGATATATTGAGCTTTGTTAGCCTCCTTGCGAACAGAACATCCGCCCCAACCGGCGGAGTGTCCAAGTCCGCAATTTGCACATTTAGGGGTGTCTTTATTTTCACAATGCTGGAAATCATGAGCACCTCCACAGCGAGGACACTTCACAGACCCACGGCAGAAAGACGCCGTATGTCCCATCGCCTGGCACTTGTAACATCTGGGCACAGGTGGAATATACTGTTTAACTTCAAACAGCCTGTACCCAAGAACAATTTCAGGGGGGAGAGTAGATGTTTCAAAATATAGAAGGATGCAAGAGGTTGGGGTCTTATCTCTGCCTTTGGTCAATCGTTCGGCTTTCGTTACTTTATATTTTTTAAGTGCCTCGATAACCTCGTCTTCGTCAATTTCTCCGTCCACCCCATAAATAACACCACGTGACCCGGTCTCTCCCCCTTGTTGTGTGCATTTAATGTCCCTACCCATGATGTTGTGCATATTCAGAAGTTTTTTAACTTGGCCAAGATTTGCACAGGTTATTTGAAGATTTCTGTTCGGCAGTTTTTTAACCATTTTTACTGGGCCGCCCAAAGCTCTGTGCAAATCTTGGCCAAATCTAATTGGGTTGAGATTACCTACAGGTGTACCACCTATTGTATTCATAACAACGTTCAAGTTTACCTGTTCCTTGTCTGCACGTTGGTCTTGGCCTTTGTTTTCTTTGCCTTTGTTGGAGTTTACCTGCTCCTTGTTCATGGGTTGTTCTTGGCCTTTGTTGTCTTTGCTTTTGTTGTTTTTACCTCTATTACTTTGCTGTGTGCTTTCTCTACGAGCCTTTGATTTTCTGGAAGTACTCTGGCTTGATTGACTGCCAGACCGGTCTCTTTTCCTATCGTCAGGATCTACGTTCATGTCGTCATCAGTTTCATTCCCTTCCATAGTTCTTCGCCTGGTTCTTGAAATCCCGGTAGTCTAAATATAGGTTACAGTATATAATGTGCCCACTAACTATGTGAAAGCACGGGGGAATGGTTAGGACACACAGTTAGTTGTATACAGATTGGCTCTGGGGCGACTCCGAGCAGGGAATGAGACACAAAGAAGCCCAAATTAGTATGAGAAATGACAATTGATTTTGTACAAGATTGTCTAACTAATATAAATATAAATAAATAGGAGCAAGAAAAAAAAAAAAAAAAAAAAAAGAATGAATCAATAAATCAATCAATAAATAAAGCAAATAAATATATATTTTTTTTGGGGGGGGGTGTATGTATATCAAAGAAATAAATAAGCAAGAAGCCTAAATATATTGGCTGCCTGCACACTTAATCCAAAAATAGGAAGGAGGGGGAGAGAAAATAAGGTTAGGGAAGTAAATATAGAAAAGACAAAGGGAGAGAAAGACAAAGGGAGAGAAAGACAAAAAAAAAAGGAAAGAAAAGGGGGGGAAACAATAAAATAAGGAGCAAAAATAGAATTGGGCGGAAGAGAGTAAATCTCAACGTTGAAAATGAAGCAAAATAGAAAAAAGAGAAGAAAAAAAAAGAACGTATATAAACAAATGAAATGAAATGAAATGAACTAAAGCAAACTCAATGTAAGGACAAATACAACCGAAATGTGCAGAGCTGAGCTGGAACACGTCCGTCCACCTTGCGAGTTGTAGTCGAAGTCCTATCTCATCTGTATGTTTATAATCGTCTTTAAATACAGTTTTCAGATTCGACCTTTAATCAGCCCTCGTCCATGACGAATCTAAGTGTGCATAATCAGCTACCTTTATTCGTTAGCACCAAAATTCAACCAGGCATCAAATAGAAAATTTCTTATAAATAATATCTCTATGTGAAATTTGATTACACAACCTATCAACAGAATATTGGTATATCAATGGGTACTAATTGTGCACCCATTTTGCTTGCCCTATATTTGTTCTCTTATCAATACGTCTATAAACAGACGCTTTTAAAAATCGATCATTTCAAAATCCGTTCCTTATCATTCACACAACGCTATATAGATAATGTTCTCGCTGTGAATACTCGATATATAAATAACGCAGCTATGGACATATATCCACCTTCACCGGACTTGAAGGAACCCACATATATCCCTAATAATCTAGTAGCCAAATGTCAAAATAAGATTTTTGCTGCACCGCCCTGTGAGTAAAGGTTTGGTATGTTTTTTATGAAAGATATGCCCTTCTAGTACCAGGAAAACCATGTTTGCCATCTTGTATCACGGTCGGAGCTGAGATATAGGCGTTTAAAAAGGTGCCTCTGAAGAAAATGTCACGATTTATGGAGAGAGGGAGTAGGGGTACCGAAACTTCTCTAGAATTGTTAATTGTAGGTCGATTTGCTTCCCCGTAGTGTAGATTTTAGCACTATTAAACAGAGATCATGCGTATTTATAAAAATGATCATTTAAACAAATTGGTATGCTTTTGCAGGGGGTCGATTCTTAATTTCAATAAAATCTAATTAAAACGATTTTGTCACATTTCAGTCATTTCAAAGGAACAATAATTACTATGTGTTTGGAACCCAACATACAGGGCAAATAGGGATAAATTAAGCTAACACCATGCTTACAATTAAGAGATCATTTCTAAAAATCATTTTAGCAATGCAGTTCTACAGAAAACGAAACTGCACATAATCTTAACAAATTGTACCAATTAATTACGCTTTACACAAACTTATATACATATAAATCGGTACATTTCTTTAGTTAAATAAGTCAGTTTGTGTTAAGACAAACATAACCTAGAATGAAATTAAACTTAGAATTTCACGAGTCATTAACCAAAAACCAAAAACATGTCATGTAAATTTAAAGTATTTACAAAGCTGATAAACCAACGATGATCAAATGTCCTTAGTGGTTTATTTCAGAGCCTGATACTGATAGCACACATAATGCTTAACACGAGGATATATTCAATCAACACCCATCAGAATATTCATGCTTTGAACCATCGCTACGACCGTACTGTCTACATCACTTTCTTCTGACGCAAGTTCGTTATTGTCACAAGTTTCGTCACTGCTGTCGCATAAACATGCTCGTGTGCAGCGTAAACCTGCTATGAGGCACCGACACATCATAGTTGAACACTTTGAGGTCTTGCATTGGCAGCTTGTGAATTCAGTCAGTTCCTTCGGTGCTGCTTGTTGTGTCATTAGGTCTGGCAACAGACCACTATCTGTGCTTATCCACCCATGACTTGTCCGTGCAGGAATGCTTGGTTGTGGAACCAAAGCAGTTTTCCAAACAAGGCACTGAAAGCTCACTCTTTTCAAATGTCACGACAAGGTGGCAGACGTGGTTTTGCTTAGGCTGTTTGCAGAATAGTGTGTATCTCAAGGTGTTTATGTCACAAATAGTAGACTTCGGATGTTATATTTTGCACACAAATGCCTCGCATGCAAATCTGACATCCTCAGCCAAAGGGATGATATCCTTCTGAACGTCAGGAAAATTGGAGTGGTGGTCTTTAATCAGTTGCCACGCTTTCATCCCCCCCCCCCCTTCCTACCTTTGAAAGCACTGGTGCTGTCACAGCCAGTCAGGGCATGGAATGGAATAAGATATGAACATAAATTGTGTCCCAATGTGTTTGCGATTGCATGCTGAGGAATGCATCTTGTATTTTGTTTGCTTCCGGTTTTAAACCACACATCGATACCCATCTGCTCTGATAAATATACTCCTAGTACCATTACGTCTGTATCTGGCGACCAAATAATGGCACACGTAATGCCGAAGCGCACAATAGAGTCATTGATATGTAACAGGATTCGTGTATCGGCTTCCTCCTGCGTGGAGAACAGGTCCGTTATTTAAGCGATTCCGTCACTCGACAAAGAAACAACTTTTTCGTGGTCCTGGAAAACTTGAGCTAGCACCAATGCTTGGGACGATGTCTGTCTGCCACTCTGTGAAAATGAAGTTATTCAGATTGTCCTTGTTCTTCGGATTCGAGAGGAAGAATTTTATGTTTCTGGAGAGTACCTGGTCCTTGGAACGGATCTGTATCTCGGGTGAGTTGGGCGAGTTCCCACGCCGTTTACGTTCCCCAGCCTTTATGGACAAATCTGTGTCATATCTGTCTGATATAATCTGGACGGTGTTACCTTCCTTGAATGCCTGTTCAACGAATCCCTCCAGGCTTAAAAGCATGTCTCCAAATGTGTTGATTCCAAACCTAGATGAGAACTTCTGTACATAGGCCATATGGTCAATGAAAACCCCTGTGGCTGCTTTGTTATTTATCTCAGTCTTCTGGAAAGACTCCGTACCTTTGGACGACGAAACTTCGTTTTCCAACTGACGTAGCGTCTGTGATTTGTTTGTGTTTGCTAGAAAAGCATCTTCACTTGTAATAGCTAGTGATGTATTTGACAACTCACACGTGAACATCTTTTTTAAGTCTATCTCTCGTGTTTTGGAAATGACAAGAAGCCGTCCGAACAACGCTCTGTCTGATTCAAGAGAGTTGAATTTTGTCTTTCTCCCTTTGACGTGGCAACGTCCGGTGATACTAGCGAAAGTCTTCAGTTTCATCTGTTTGATGGGCTGATCAAGTAAAGCTACATCCCTGTTTACCCTTTCATCCACAAATTCTAGTAGGGCTTTTTTACCATTTTCAGCGGCATCCAACAAATCCTGTTGTGACATCTGAAGGGGCTGCAACACCAGTTGCAATGTTAATTAGGGGCTCTATGGTGTCACCATCTTCCGGTGTCTTGAGATGGAAAGGGGTTCCATACCGTTCTTTGACGACAGTCCTAATCTTCTCAATGTCTTGTTCATTTCGCTTGATGGCAGTGAGCGTTGTGTCTCTATGTATGGTTCCATCGTGTTCTCGGAGTCGGCAAAGGGCCTTGAAGTTATGTAGTATCCCACCAGCCTCATGGGCAGTAAAGATACCACTTCATTGTCGCCTTCTCCTGCCTACTTAATCCGATGATTCTCCCTTCCGGGACTTAGTGTCTCTGACGACGTTTGCTCAAGCCCAAGATCCGACCAAACGCTGTTGAAGGAACTTGCTGCTGATCTAGTTACGATATGCAACCCGGCTTGGAAAGCTGTGTGGACAGAGGGTGCTGTGACTGGAAGTTGTATCATGTCTGCCAAATAAACTGGACCCCAGCGTAAATAATTCTGCCGATCATATGCAAACGCGTAGCACAAGATGTTGACAAAGTATTGCAAATGCCGATCCCAGTCAGGTTCCTTCTCAGCTGCAATGTAACCGAATGCGAGTTTGACGTCACTGATGTAATTTGTCCAGAAATGAAATGTTTGACACTGGTTTTTACCCGATTCTATGAATTTATCTTAGTCTTTGTAGACATTCGTCAAGCTTTGCAAATTCGGATGTCATCGCTGTGTGAAGCTGCTTGTCCAGTTTGTCGGTCGCCAGCACCTCTTTCGTCCTTTCCTGAACGGATATACAGTTCTGCTCCAATATCGCGTCATCTTCTTTTGTGAGCAGATTAGAAGTAACCATCCACTCGAGGAAAGCATTCCATTGGAATCGGCTCATAGCATCATGTACCAGTCTGTGGGCTAACGAACAGCGTTTGTGGTGTCCACCTTGCAGCATTTTGCTCGAAGACCTGCGACTCAACAAGAACATCTAAGAGTCCTGAATCGCAATACCGTTTTCCCAAGATTTTCCAATACAGCTCCAAAATTTGAAACCCTTCAAGTCTGATCACGTGGTGCCCAAGTTCATCTCAGTTCCTAAATCTGATGTTTTGTGCAATGATGTATAATTGTAAATCAAATGTGGTCACGGGGGTATCCTGGCCGATGGATTTGGACTGTTTTTCAATTAACATGAGGCCTGTGTAGATGGTGTTTGTGTCTGTGGGTAAACCTTGGGTAAGTGGGTTGTAGTCAATGGACGTCGTTGGTAATCTGTCTTCAAATTTGTATCGGAATATGGCATTAAAACCAACCCAGTCTGGCACGTTCTGGTGCTCCGGCCCTTGATAAGCTTTGTCAATCTGATATATCTTTCTGGGACAAAGACGAGGAAAGATCATAGTTGGACTGTCCTCAGATAGCCAGTCACAGAAGTCTGTTTTATCTTAAAGATGCCTAAGTCTGGCGAGCCTTTTGATTTTGTTGGGATACTCGAGAATATCGAATAGATCAAAATGATGTATTGATCTGTTCCTGGTGTCGCTGACTTTAGGTCTGGGCCTTGTTGGCGGAGCGTTAACGCTTGCTTGATACAGAACACTCCCTAACACATGAGTAGTTCCTTGCCCACCACGTGTCTCCTCGTTTAAATCTATATTGTCCATGTGGCTGCATGTGAAAAAGACACAGGAAAAATATTCGTTGGCAGAAAATCTTCTGACTGGCTTGTAACAGCTGACATTACATTAGCGGCAACAGAGGGCATCATTCGACTAACATCGTCATACCCAATAGAATGTCCGAGCGCGTTCAGCATGTTAACTATCTGCCTGCTTCCTGAGAGGTGTTTGATCGTTACTGCAAGTCCAATGTGCTTGGGAAGTTTGCATCTGGCGTTTGAAGCAGAGAAGATTATGTCTTGACAAACGGCGAAGACTTTTGTATGAAGCGTAGTGTCCTTGGCTACATCGGAATGACACTTTCCCATCATAAGGAGACAGAGGAATTTATACAAATCTTGTGATACCAATTCCTCCGCTCTCTCAGTGGTAATGTCTTTGCTGTCCATGCAAGGATTTACAGTAAGTCCTTCAACCTGTCGAATCAACGACCTCAGCTTCATGGCAGTTTGGAAGACATCCATGTCTTCTGTTAACTCTTCTGGCATTTCTAGTTCTGACTCGATGGCTTCATCTCTGATTTTCTTCTTCACGAGAGCAATTTTGTTTATTGTTGTTTGAATGTTGATGGAGCTGCTGTAACAAGATCTGAACTGCGAGGGATAGAATGGAAAACAATGCCATTCCCAAAATGTTCACTAAGACGCTTTTTCAGTTTTTCGGACCTGTACGTTTGACTTGCTTCCTGTCCACACCTAGCTAGAATTTCTTGGTATTTTTGAAGCAGAGTATCCATTTGAAATGCTACACCGTTCTCAAGCTCATCGCGAATATCATGTAACAAAATGATGAAAACATTTCCATGTACGTCATCAGTTGACACACTTTGTTGTTTGTTGGCATTCATACTCGTCCCAGACAGTTCTTATGGTACTTCGCTTCCAGGGCGATAATATCAACTCCTTGCACTCTTGTCGACAACTGTTCATCTCCCAATGTATTTGCAAATTGTCCAATGCTCTGTTGAACAGCAAAAGTGCAGACTTTCTGCAACATTGCGTCGCCACGTTGTAAAATATACATTTTGTTTTGTCAAATGGTTCGCTATGCGACCGTGTAGAACGGCAAGATGCTGTTTCACTCGTCCCTGGTTGATCAGATAAATCGCCAGATGTTGATAGTCGTTTCTTGTTTGTGTAACTCTGATAACAGACGCGATGATAACTGATCGGTTTGATGAACCAGTTTCATCTAAAAATTAACTTTTCTCTGCGTTTTTGTAAACCTCATCCTTTGTGTGTGTCAAACATTTATAAAGTGTCGAAACACCTTGTTCCTGTGGATTGACTAGGTTTACTGAGGAATCTTTTGTCATACATATTATACAGTAATTAATCGTATCTTCAGCCAAGTGTCTCATACGCTTGGCTGAGGAAGGTCCTAGATTAATCGACCTGTCCGGACAATACAAAAACTCGACACACTATAACACTAACACAGATCAGAGTAACGATTCACACAGCGAAAGCAATCACTAACTGTCCGCTCCTCCGCTCCTCTCTTCAGCCGACCAGCTTATATAGCTACGAAGAGTAGTCTTACCAGCATTTAAAATATAGCCCTACTTCAAAAGACAGTATTTAGCTAAGGTTATGAGAGAATTACCCATTTTGTTGCTTTTGACGTTCATAAATATATACAGAACGATTATATAACAATAATTTCTTTGATAGGCATTTAGAAGTCGGCGTATATAACACAATGCTATTCTATGGATAACAACTTCTTTATTGCTGTCGAGCTGATGTTTCGTTGGAGATACTTCCAACTTTTACAAAGCTAATGAGCTTTGTAAAAGTTGGAAGTATCTTCAACGATACGTC
>JAVTVY010039245.1:0-17548 GCA_036873755.1 Hanleya hanleyi | reverse complement strand
ATTTTTAATAATTTCCTGATTTTGGGGTCACAGTGACCTTTGACCTTCGAACTTGACTCAATTTTTAGAATACGACACTTCATTTCCCCTATTGACTCCACTCACAAAAAATTAGAAATTTTTTCTGTTTCCTGATTTTTCGGTCACACTGACCTTTGACCTCTGACCTTGACCTACAATTGGTATGCAACACATCATTCCCCTCCTAGGGCATCCACTCACCAAAAATTAGAACTATAGATAGAAAACTATCAATGATCACTGATTTCCTGATTTTTAGGCAACAGTGACCTTTGACCTCTGACCTCGATCTCAATTTCAGTACGCGACACATCGTCTCCACCTAGTATATCCACTCACAAAAAATTTGCAACTGTGGATAGAGAACATTCACATATATAGACTGGACACCAACACTTCAGTGATTTCCTGTTTTACAAGCCAGTAACCTTTGACCTATGACCTCGACCTTCATTTTTGTATGCGACACATCGTCTTCCCGTAGAGTATCCACTCACCAAAAACTGGAACTGTAGATAGAAAACTGTCCCAGATATAGACCGGACACGAGGGACGGACAGACGGACGGAAACCGCCATCACATAATACGTCCGCCTTTTTGGCGGGCGTATAAAAAAACAAAGAAGCTTAGAATCCTCTTACCCCCCCCCCCCCAAACAATCTTTGGTATATACAATCTGATATCCACTCCCGAATGCCACTCCGAAGCGCACAACAGCAGCGCAAATCTTCAAGGAATACCATTCAGTAGTTTTGACGACATCGTACAATATTTTCTTATTGACAGACGTAAAATTGTGGGATAAATAGACAATGAATGCATTGTATATTCAGATGGGTCTGGAATGAGGGTGGTGTTACAGTAATGCATGCCGAGGCCACACCCACCAACGATTTTTCTGCAAACAACCGGATTATGTTAGAACATAAGAGCCAGGCTATCAGAACAAGCAGCCAGAGGATGCTAGGTCCCCCGCCGAAATGGCAGCAATATTTTTTAGCATTGTTGGTCTCAGGGGATATACATGAGAGAGGCAACTGCTGCTTCATAGGCGTTGGATGTGGAAGGGTCTTTCTGCCTTCCCAAGTTTTAAGATCAACTCAGAACGATTGACTGAAAGTTGATTGCTTCTGTGATATAGTTTCCATGCAGTGAAGCACCGAGAAGCATCCCCAAGTGACATCTCAAGGCATTATCCGCAAACCAAATTTGACGAGAAGCTGAAGGCATCAACCTGTTGCCCGAAAACCAAATTTTAAATTTGCCACCAGTTGTCGCCACCTGTAGGTGCAAGTGAGCGAAATGCAATCCCAAGCATCATCTCATGGCATGGTAGCCTACATGTATTAGCCTATAGTATCTTCTACAGGGGGCCAATGATCGGCTGATGCAGCACAACAGCATTTTCCCAGTTAGACGGCAGATTTTGAAATCAAAAACGAGGCCGCGCTATGTCATCAGTCAACTGCGACAGTCGCGTGGTTGTGTATGAAGATTGGGGTGGGTCTTATCTAATAGTGATCCAATGAAAATGCTCGTATTAGTTTAAAATGGCGGGGTCGAATGACCAATCACTGAACGGGAGACAGCTGGAACAGTACGTCGACACTGTCTGTTAATACAGGGGGCGTCGGAAGCAAATTCAAAGTGGTACGGCCACTATCATTGCACTTTAGGTGAGGATCCAGGGGCCGCCCAGGCCCCAGATGCTCCTGGGGTCTAGATCGCCGAAGAAGCGTTCTGAGCGATTTCTGGCGTCAATCAAAATCACTCTGCATTGAAGTGTATTTTTAGTTCTTTCCTAACCCTTTACCATGAAAACGCAATCGATGGTTTTCTGCGATGCTGAATTACAAAAAATTGTGTATAGTATAGTACTTTATCCTAGGCACATCGTGTAGAAGTAACCGAGATGATGCATCGATAATGTATACCAAATTTTACATTGAGCATTTGAACAGTGTCAGAGATAGAGATCATTAATGATTTTACATAAATTAAAGATGGTTGCCCATCCTTCCCGTCACTCAGAGGAACTAATGTGGTTATTCATTAATGCAAGTCTCTTCATACATCGATGCTGTAAATCAAGTTTCGTATAGAACATTTGAATGGTATCAGAGACAAACATCATTAAAGATTTTGAATAAATTAAAGATGGCCGCCAAGATTTCCGCCCAATCAGAGAAACCAGATCTGTCATTCATCGTAAGTCTCTTGATGCATCAATGATGTATACCAAATTTTACACTGAGCACTCCAACGGAATCAGATATAGAGATCATTAATGATTTTGCCTAAATTAAAGATGGCCACCAAGGTTTTCAGTCAATCAGGTCCCGATTCAAAGTATCTGGATGTATCGATGATATATACCAACCTTCATATAAAACAATTGAATGGTAATCGAGATATGTAGGCTATCATTATCGATTTCGCATGAATTAAAGATGGCCTCCAGGGTTCCCAGCTAATCAGAAAAGCCTGTTTGGTAATTCGTTGAAAGTTGCTTGATGTATCGATGATGTATATCAAATTTCATATTGAACAGTTGAATGGTTTCCGAGATATGGATCATTATCCATTTTGCATGAAATTAAAGATGGCTGCTAAGGTTCCCACCCAATCAGGTCCCAATTCTATAGGCTTCTGGTCCTTGACTAGGTAAATAAGCATACCAAATTTGGAATTCATCAGCGGAACAGTTTTCCGGCTATCTCGCTCACGAACGGACGTACGGACAGACGGACGTACAAGATGATGACAACACCCCATGGCCAAAATTGGCCGAGGGGTAAAAACATGGGTCTGTGCCTGATAAATTTTAAGCCTTTTGGGGTTGCAACTCATTCATAGAAAGCTCCCTGTACATGAACAACTGCACTGACAACTGCATGCCATCATCTGTCAGTCTGAAGACCGGCAAGGTTGAATTCAGTTCAATTCAGTTCAATTCAGGAAATTGATCATATGCACAGTGTGCACCCAAACATTAGGAACACAGTTGTAATTAATATAGTAATATACATGTGTGGACACAAATGATTCGTGCAGAAGCTTCAGGGTAAATCATATGATGTGCAATACAATTATTTGTTAGCAAAATTGAAGGAAATGTTGTCCTTCGTTTAAGATGACACGAAATTCAAAAATCAGGGATTCAGTACTGCGGGGATTTCCCGCCAGTTATTTCACATTATACTTCTGAAATAAAATATGGTTCATGCAAAAGTTTTAGGGTAAATCATATGATGTGGAATAGAATGATTTCATATAGCAAAATTGAAGGCCCATTTTGACTGGAACGGACAAGAAGAAGAGAAACTCAGTGGTGCCACCTTCAGGCAGATGTTGCTGAAATGCATTACGGACTGGCGTCCTGTTGCAAGGAATGCGTATTCCGAATTTCGGAATAATCCAACACAGCATTAGGAAGTTATCGCTTCGAACAGATGTACACGGAAAAAAATCTATTTTGACCCAGTGGCGCCACCTTCAGGCCGATGTTGCTGAAATGCAATACGGACTGGCCTCTTGTCGCAAGGAATGCGAATGCTGAATTTCGGAAGAATCCAACAAAGCGTTAGGAAGTTATCGCTTCTAACAGACATGCACGGACGTACACGAACATCCACGGACTCAAAGAAGCAAGAACCAGTGGCGCTACCTTCAGGCAGATGTTGCTGAAATGTAATACGGACTGGCGTCTTGTCAAAAGGAATGCGTATTCTAATTTTGGAAGAATCCAACAAAGCGTTAGGAAGTTATCGCTTCGAACAGACATGCACGGACGTACACGAACATCCACGGACACAAAGAAGTAAGAACCAGTGGCGCCACCTTCAGGCAGATGTTGCTGAGATGTAATACAGACTGGCATCTTGTCGCAAGGTAAACATATTCCGAATTTCAGAAGAATCCAACAAAGCATTAGGAAGTTATCACTTCGAACAGACGTACACGGACATTCACGGATACGAAGAAGCAAGAACTAGTGGCGCCACCTTCAAGCAGATGTTGCTGAAGTGCAATACGGACTGGTGTCTTGTCGCAAGGAATGCGTATGCCGATTTTCGGAAGAATCCAACTAAGCGTTAGAAAGTTATCGCTTCGAACAGACATGCACGGACGTACACGGACATCCACATACGCAAAGAAGCAAGAACTAGTGGCGCCACCTTCAGGCAGATGCTGCTGAAATGCAATACGGACTGGCGTCTTGCCGCAAGGAATGCATATTCCGAATTTCGAAAGAATCCAACAAAGCGTTAGGAAGTTATCGCTTCGAACAGACATGGACGGACATCCACGGACACAAAGAAGCAAGAACCATTTTAAAGTGGAGATGGGGGTATATGGTGGCCCTGGACTACAAGTTGACTTATAGCATATCTATACCAGGAACTGGATCAATTTGTAATACATGTATAACACTTCTGCATCACTCAGTGCAAGCATGTGCATAATGTTCGGACTAAAAGCAAAAAAAACAAGAGCCCAAGGGGCTTCAATATACGCCCGTATATCTGGAATTACATTGGTTCAAATTTCAAGGTTGTTTAATAGCCTTGATTCCAATTGATCTAGCAATCCAGAGAAAGGTCTACAATTTTTTGCTTATGAGAATGTAACATATATATCACATCTTATATTGAATGATAAACTAAAATGAGCTTAACTCTTGGTAACTAGTTGACCTTGAAGCAAGAGCTGAGAGCTCACATATCCCAAACTGAAATCGACAATAGTCAAACACAAGAAAATAGTAGTTTTCCTGCAAATGGATTCCTTTCAGACGAGAGAATTTTTCATGAAGGAAGAAGAAAGTGATGAAGTAAACCTTTGTTCTTGAGTTAATAAACAGGTGAAGTTCATAAAGGATTCCTCTCCCCGTTAAATTAGTAAATGTATGGTTTTTATTTCACAACAGTTTAACTAAATGAAGCGTTTCAAACATGGGAGACATGGGCAATACCATATAAATGCAGGGGAAAGAACTTCGAATATTCCAAAAATATTCCAACACATTTAGTCAGCTAAGCTTGATTCAGTTTTGGGGGACTGCAACCTAGACCTTTGACAAATTGATGTCATATGTATGGCTCCACTTTGCCATGCGAGTAAGGTATACTCAAAGTTTGGTACCAATCCATACCTTGAAACTGGAGCTATCGCATGGACAACAAATTTTAATGGATGAATGGACAGAACGCAACATCGCATTGCACGACCTCGTCTTCGACAGGCATATGTCAATGTGACTTTTAATGATTTCTGATTTTGGGGTCACAGTGACCTTGACCTTTGACCTTGACCTCAATTTTGGTACACAACACATCGTCTTCTCTCAATCTATCAATGCACACAAAAAATCATGATTTTTAATGACTTCCTGATTTTGGGGTCACAGTGACCTTGACCTTTGACCTTGGCCTAAATTTTGGTACATGACAAACCGTCTCCCCTCAAATTCTCAATGGACACAAAAAATCATGATTTTTAACAATTTCACGATTTTGGGCTCAGTGACCTTGACCTTTGACCTTGACCTACATTTTGGTATGTGACACATTGTGTCCCCCTAATGTATCTACTGACACAAAAAATGTTATTTTTAATAATTTCCTAATTTTGGGGTCAGTGACCTTTGACCTCGACCTAATTTTTGGTATGCATCACTTCATTTCCGCCTATTGAATCCACTCACAAAAAATTAGAAATTTTTAACGATTTCCTGATTTTTCGATCACACTGACCTTTGACCTCTGACCTTGACCTACACTTAATATGCAACACATCGTCCCTCCCCTAGGGCATCCACTCACCAAAAATTAGAACTGAAGATAGAAAACTGTCAACGATCAATGATTTCCTGATTTTTGGCAACAGTGACCTTTGACCTCTGCCCTCGACCTCAATTTTGGTACGCGACACATCGTCTCCACCTGGCGTATCCACTCACAAAAAATTGCAACTGTGGATAGAAAACGTTCACAGATATAGACCGGACACTAACACTTCAGTGATTTCCTGTTTTTTAGGCCCGTGACCTTTGACCTGTGACCTCGACCTTCATTTTGGTACGCGACACATCGTCTCCCCGTAGGGTATCCACTCACCAAAAACTGGAGCTGTGGATAGGAAACTGTCCCAGATATAGACCGAACACAAGAACCGGACAGACGGACAGACAGACGGAAACCGCCATCACATAATACGTCCGCCTTTTGGGCGGGCGTATAAAAAAACGTTACTCGCCGGGGTGAAGGGGTTTGTTGGTGTCTGAAATTTCACAGAATCGCATTATGTAACAAACAGATAGCCTGTTAGGAGAGACAAGACTTCTTATAGATCTCCTCAGTATGAGGTAATTTGGTTTATTAGACAAAAGCTATGCCATGCTCACGCTGAAATTTCACCAACCGGAAATCAGAAGAAAACAGCCAGCAATATACACAAATGCATGTCCAGTCAAATGAGTGATCATGTATCCAACAATCAGTAACCTGTATCCATCAGTAGGACAGGACCGGGTATTATAGGGTAAAATAGCCACATACACCAAGCAAATACCGGTATGGTACAGATTTCTAAGTTGCCATCTTACTGTTGAATTCGACTTAGTATACAGTAAAATGTATAAAACTTCACCATTAGACTTCTCAGTCTCAGTCAGTTAAATGTGAAACCAGTACATGTGTATCACACCAATGGGATGTGGTCCTGCAAGATTAAGTTACCTCCCTTTTATATGAGAAACCCACTTACTTCCCTTACATGTTAGAAAACTAATTACCGGTATCTCTCAATAATCCACATCAAATGCAATTAGCAACAGCTGCACATATACCCACATTTTTAGCTGATCAAGCTTAAGACTGCAAATCTGTTTACAATACACAAACATGAAGCAGTCTTCATTCAAACACATTAAAAAAAAACAAGAGCCCAATGGGCTTCAATATACAGACATTTCAAGTTTGTTTAATAGCCTTGATTCCAATTGGTAGCTAGCACACCAGAGAAAGGTCTACAATTTTGTGCTTCTGAGAATGTAATATATATCACATCTTATACTTGATTCAGTTTTGGGTGACTGTGACCTTGACCTTTGATCGATTGATGTATGGCTCCTCTTTGCCATGCGAGTAAGGTATACTCAAAGTTTGGTACCAATCCATACCTTGAAACTAGAGTTATCGCGTGGACAACAAATGTTAATGGATGAATGGATAGAACGCAACATCGCATTGCATGACCTCGTCTTCAACAGGCATACGAAAATGTGACTTGTAATGAATTCCTGATTTTGGGGTCACAGTGACATTGACCTTTGACCTTGACCTAAATTTTGGTACAGGACACATCGTTTTCCCTCAATGTATCAATGGACACAAAAAAAATCATGATTTTTATAAATCTCATGATTTTGGGGGTCACAGTGACCTTGACGTTCGGCCTTGACCTACATGTCCCCCTAATGTATCCACTGACACAAAAAAAAAAATACTTTTCAAAGATTTCTTGATTCTGAAGTCACAGTGACCTTGACTATTGACCTTGACCTAAATTTTGGTACATGATAAACTGTCTCCCCATAATTTCTCAATGGACACAAAAATCATGATTTTTAACAATTTCACAATTTTGGGGTCACAGTGACCTTGATCTTTGACCTTGACCCACATGTTGGTATGTGACACATCGTGTCCCCCTAATGTATCTACTGACACAACAAATGTTATTTGTAATAATTTCCTGATTTTGGGGTCAGTGACCTTTGACCGTGACCTATTTTTTTTGATATGCGACACTTCATTTCCCCCTATTGAATCCACTCATAAAAAATTAATAGTAATTTTTATTGATTTCCTGATTTTTAGGTCACACTGACCTTTGACCTTGATTCTGGGGTCACAGCGACCTTGACTATGGACCTGGATCTAAATTTCGGTACATGACGAAACGAATCCCCGTAATTTCTCAATGGACTAAAAAAATCTTGATTTTTAACAATTCCACGATTACAGTGACCTTGACCTACATTTTGGTAGGTGACACATTGTGTCCCCCTAATGTATCTACTGGCACAAAAAAATGTTATTTTTAATAATTTCCTGACTTTGGGGTCACACTGACCTTTGACCTTGACCTATTTTTTGGTATGCGACACTTCATTTCCTCCTATTGAATCCACTCACAAAAAATTAGAATTTTTTAATGATTTCCTGATTTTTCAGTCACACTGACCTTTGACCTCTGACCTCGACCTACATTTGGTATGCAACACATCGTTCCCCCCTAGGGCATCCACTCATAAAAAATTAGAACTGTAGATAGAAAACTGTCAACGATCAATGATTTCCTGATTTTAGGCAACAGTGACCTTTGACCTCTGACCTCGACCTTAATTTTGGTACGCGACACATCGTCTTCACCTCACAAAAATTTGCAACTGTGGATAGAAAACGTTCACAGATGTAGACCGGACACGAACACTTCAGTGATTTCCTGTTTTTTTAGGCCAGTGACCTTTGACCTCTGACCTCGACCTTCATTTTGGTACGCGACACATCGTCTCCCCATAGGGCATCCACTCACCAAAAATTAGAACTGTAGACAGAAAACTGTCCCAGATATAGACCGGACACGGCGGACGGACAGACGGACGGAAACCGCCATCACATAATACGTCCGCCTTTTGGCGGGCGTATAAAAACGCTGTAATTGGGTGAATATTCTCTCCACAAGCCTACGACAATACTGAAGTTCACTTCAATATAATTTGAATGGACCAGTTAAGTATTTAAAAGTGAAAAATTTCATACACCATGTGACCTCAGTTCACCAACCACCAATCAAACAACTGATACGTGAGTCAATCAGTCCCACAATGCTTTCACTGCAACAATATGGTGGCATGTAGTTGGCCACAAATGTGTTTTATTTAATTGAAAAAATACATTGATGTATGGAAAGCCATTTTATTTTTGATATCAAAAATTCTTATCTGCATGCACGGGCCGCAGGGTCATTCCATGAAATGGGGTCACCTTTAAGCACTCAAACTTAAAACCAGTGAATTTTCTAAAATATTACACTGATTTTAAAAACATTTATTCCTATTTAATGCCAGATACAAGTAGAAACATTTAAGATAACATCTTAGTTATATGTACGGCCATTACTTTTGGAGGACCATCGGTGTCCGCATATGAGGACACCCACGGACCCCAAAAATGTGACATTGCAAACATTGATGCTTTTGTTTGCACTGTGTGCATGAATTGCTAACAAATTTGACCAATAAAACAACTTAAAGTATCGATCTGGCTCATGTCTTTCAATTTATTTTAGTTTATTTCATATCAGTCACCTTTAAATGCAGATTCTGGATGCATGAAACCCTCAAAATTCAGGTTGCGCGTGTAACGGTTGGTGTCCTCTTTTGTTACTTACCTTACCTCTTACCATGGTCACCAAGAAAATGACATTCAGTGGTCATTCAAAACTATTCTTGAGCTGGGCTAATCTTGTCTATTATCGATCCAAATATGACAGGATTTTGATGTGTCCGTAATAGCTGTAGTTGGAATATACTTTTATGTCTCGCTGTCGTGTCCTCTTTCGTGTGGTTACACGCACCACCCTCGGCTTGCATTTTACTTATGGTTTTTTTGGCATGAATTACAATGTGCAGCAATGGAACCCAAAATTTGTGACATGGCTGGTGGAGCCACTTTAGAGTAGGTGTCATATAATGAGGCAATTGCAAACAAGAGCCCAAGGGGCTTCAATATACGCCCATATATCTGGAATTACATTGGTCCAAATTTCAAGGTTGCTTAATAGCCTTGATTCCAATTGGTAGCTAGCAATCCAGAGAAAGGTCTGCAATTTTGTGCTTCTGAGAATGTAAGATATATCACATCTAAAATTGAATGATAAACTAAAATGAGCTTAACTCTTGGAAACTAGTTGACCGTGGAGCAAGAACCGAGAGGTCACATATCCAACACTGAAATCGACAATAGTCAAAACACAAGAAAATAGTAGTTTTCCTGCAAACGGATTTCTTTCAGACGAGAGAATTGTTCATGAAGGAAGAAGAAAGTGATGAAGTAAACTATTGTTCTTGAGTTGATAAACAGGTATGAAGTTCATAAAGGACCCCTCTCCCTGTTAAATTAGTAAATGTATGGTTTTTATTTCACAACAGTTCAACTAAATGTAGCTGTTTCAAACATGGTTTGAACAACACCACAGGACAAATGCTGTATACATTAGGGGAGAGACTTCTGAATATTCAAACCGAACACATATAGTCAGCTAAACTTGATTCAGTTTTGGGGGACTGTGACCTTGACCTTTGATAAATTGATGTATGGCCTTGACCTTGACCTTTGATAAATTGATGTATGGCTCCTCTTCACCATGCGAGTAAGGTATTTGATACCACTCCATACCTTGAAACTAGAGATATCGCATGGACAACAAATGTTAATGGATGAATGGACAGAAAGAAACATCGCATTACATGACCTCGTCTTCGACAGGCATATGAAAATGTGACTCAATGATTTGCTGATTTTGGAGTCAGTGACCTTGACCTTTGACCTAAATTTTGGCACACGACACATCGTCTTCTGTCAATGTATCAGTGGGCACAAAAATTCATGATTTTTATGAATTTCATGATTTTGGGGGTCACAGTGACCTTGACGTTCGGCCTTGACCTACATTTTGGTGCGGGACACATCATGTCCCCCTAATGTATCTACTGACAGAAAAAAATAATTTTCGAAGATTTCTTGATTCTGGGGTCAGTGACCTTGACTATTGACCTTGACCTAAATTTTGGTACATGACAAACCATCTCCCATAATTTCTCAATGGACACAAAAAATCATGGTTTTTAACAATTTCACGATTTTTGGGTCACAGTGACCTTTGACCTACATTTTGGTATGTGACACATCGCGTCCCCCTAATGTATCTACTGACACAAAAAAATGTTAGTTTTAATTATTTCTTGATTTTTGGGTCAGTGACCTTTGACCTTTGACCTTGACCTATATTTTGGTATGCGACACTTCATTTCTCCCTACTGAATCCACTCACAAAAAATTAGAAATTTTTAATGATTTCCTGATTTTTCAGTCTCTCTGACCTTTGACCTCTGACCTCGACCTACATTTGGTCTGCAACACATCATTACCCCCTAGGGCATTCACTCACCAAAAATTAGAACTGTAGATAGAAAACTGTCAATGATCAATGATTTCCTGATTTTAGGCAACAGTGACCTTTGACCTCTGACATCGACCTCAATTTTGGTACGCGACATCGTCTCCACGTAGCGTATCCACTCACAAAAAATTGCAACTGTCGATAGAAAACGTTCACAGATATAGACCGGACACGAACACTTCAGTGATTTCCTGTCTTTTAGGCCAGTGACCTTTGACCTCTGACCTTGACCTTCATTTTGGTACGCGACACACCGTCTCCCCGTAGGGTATCCACTCACCAAAAATTAGAACTGTAGATAGAAAACTGTCCCAGATATAGACCGGACACGGGGGACGGACAGACGGAAACCGCCATCACATAATACGTCCGCCTTTTGGCGGGCGTATAAAAATAGCGGGTAAGTAGTATTGTGCTATTTCGCGTCCTGAACAGTTACGTTTGCCACTTCGTTACATGTGTGACAAACAAATGTTGATTCCAGAAGAAAGAAAGTGAAACTATGACCAGTCTTACATATAAAATGTTCATGTGCCATGATCAGTTTGATGGTAAAGTCTAGAGTTTGATGGTGATTTCACATGACGTATGCGAAAGGACACGAAGCCATTTTTGGTGTCCATGTTACACGCACCACTTGATTGGATTGAGGCAGTCAATGCCACTAAATATGCTCACTAAGAATAGGATTAAATATTTGATCATGTTTTTATTCTATTTGACACTTAAATTAACATGTTATGTGGTGAATTTTGCATACAGTTTGGTGTCCTCGTTACACGCGCAACTACATTATTTTATTTTTCTCCCAAATTGTGGAATATTATCCAATTGCAGCGGTCGAAATAACGCCTGTCTACCTGTCGCCAACAAGTCATTTTTTCAAGTGACAACTAAATTAAAATTCCACCTGTCGCCGCGACAAGTAACTATTCTGTCCTAAAAATACTGAATTACGAGCTAATACAGGCCTAACATGACTGAATTATCTTCCTGGAAACAGTTGTTGAGTTTCGTTTTATTCACATCGGACATTCTGTTCACTTCGTCATTCATCCCGCTGCCATACAACACAAGAGCTCGGGTACATCAAACTCCCATGCAGGATTAATCTCCCGCTAGATAACTAATGGATAAAGTAAACGAATTGACTGGCACGATCTAGCGCAATCGGCCTATATTTCTATAGACTATTCATACCTGGCAACTTCAAGTTGAATATGAAACCAGAACAAGCTGATTGATTCTTACGTCTTATTTCGGAGAATAAGAGCTCAATAAAACTTCATCAGTGAGTATTTTAATCGGAAGAAAATCATGCTTGTCAACACGGGCAGCTAACGTGAACGTCGCGTTGCCTGTGCCGATTTTTACTTGCTCCAGACAAGCGCTAACGTCTAACACTTGCGAGTTGATCGAGTGAAGGCAACAACAACAGCAACGATTTTGCTTGATAATTTGTCAGAACAATTCAACATATTCATTTGGGAACTCGACTTATCTCTTGAAGAACACAATATTTATTCACTATAACTCAGTTTTCGCGCGTGTTTGGCGCGCATTTTCCCATGGATAAAAACTCATTTTTTGGGGGGTAAAACTCAATTTCAAAATTTCCCAAAAACTCAATTTTTCAAAGTCAAGTTTTTAATCTGGGTAACCCACAAAAAAGTTGATAAAACCCTCCTGCTGTTATGATCCTTAAGAAAATATCGTTCCAGCAAATTTAATCTCATAATTGAACATTCTGTTGACATTTTACTTTGAACTTCCTAATAGTGAAACAGTTTGGTGGCAGAAATGAGCCCACTGAGTTAACATTGATATTAAGGACATTCATCTTGGCAATGCAGAGCTAAACGAAGGAGACAAATTTGTCGCTGTCATAAATGTCTCGCGATCGGAAAAAACAAACGTGTTCAAATTCTCCAATGCTTGGAAAATGGAGACTGGTTGGAA
The DNA here is from genome assembly GCA_036873755.1 of Hanleya hanleyi. Classification (NCBI taxonomy): domain Eukaryota; kingdom Metazoa; phylum Mollusca; class Polyplacophora; order Lepidopleurida; family Hanleyidae; genus Hanleya; species Hanleya hanleyi. The sequence goes on along the minus strand of JAVTVY010039245.1, from coordinate 4,317 downwards.
TATATGATGAGAGTATGGTGAAAAAAGTTTCAGTAGGAGTGACAAACTGAAGTACCAGGGTGACAAGTAAAAAAAATAGTTACCTGTCACAGTCATGACAGTGACAAGTAATTCTCAAAAAGCATTTCGACCCCTGGGGGGGGGGATCTCTATAGATAGGACCAGGTCGGAAACCAAATTTTTTCGCAGAAACCTTTTAGGTTCAATCGTTCATAATTTTGAGATTTGCGCTGAAAGTTTTGGCACAATCATGCTTACTTGCCTGTAAATGAAATCAAATGGTGTGTGCATTCAGGTCTGAGTTCTCATACTTTTTTAATAAATCCATATAGAACGCCAAATAGAACGTCGTCGTTTTCATCGACTACAACATGGCCGCCGTCATCTTATCTGATACTCTCGAACCGAGTGATATGGTGCACTGTTCGTCGAAATGCAATGAAGTTATAAACATTGCTTAAAGTTGAACACTTGGTTCGAGACTATTTCTCTTGCGCGCGTACTTGGATACAGTCTCTGTGTAGTCGATGAAAACGACACGGTGGAAGAGTGGACAAATTCCTGTTTTAAATGGAATTAGGGAAAAAAGGATTGGATTATCACTACTGAAGTAGTGAGTGAGTGAGTGAATAGAATTTAACGTCGCTTTCAACAATATTTCAGCTATATCACGACGAACCAACTAAGCACCACCCAGCGCAGTTGTGTTCCTGCTACTTCAAAGAAGAGATCTTTGAAGCAGCATGGAACCAGACACCCTCCATCCACCCTATAAACATGGAGGACAGCGCACAAGACACAGACAGATCACTAACATGGTGCAATAAAGACAAGTGATATTACAGTGCTAGACACCACATTATCAAGTTCCTGTTGCTTCTCAGCAAGTAGGCTTCAATAGCTTAAGTAACTGTTAATAAAGGTAACTGAAAACAGTTTTGCCAATTTGGTACGAATTTTTTCCCCAAAATGAAGTTTTAGTTTTCGACAATTGGTTTCCGGCCTGTCCTAATACTTAGACCCAATATGTCCTCCAGTGCCACCCCATATATGATATATACATCTCGCAATAGTTGTCCTCCGATATGCAAGGACTGCTACCTGTGTCTGCATGGGGCAGACAGTGGGCTATTTCTAAAAAAAAGTCAAGAAAAAGACAATGCAAAGGAATCTTAGGCTTGACAAAATTCATTAGCACGAAATGGAATATCTGGGTTTATATACCGGTAGTTAACGTAGTAAAAATCTAGTTTTCTCACAACGTTCAAACCTGAATAAACCAGTGAACTTACATTATGGATGGACTAGCCCTTGTTGGCGTGACCAGGGGATGCATCCCCGGGTCACGCCAACAAGGGCTATGGATGGACCAGTTCTCGACAGTCAAAGTTTTTGTTCGTGGGCAATGGCTTTTCTTTTTACAGGAATAATTTGACAACTTCAAGAAGAGTTACCATCACAAATTTGTGAAACAGATAGATATCTAGTGACTGCAGTATGCTAAGAACATAACAAAACTTTCAAAAACATACACAATCAACGTACATTTCATGTTTCAACCGATGTTCAGACTTCAGCGCTGTCAACATCATCAACTGTGGCAATTGACCACATCTCGAAATGATTGTGTTCCTCGGCAGTGTTGTGTTCCTTAGGTTACAATTTCACCTCCTACATAAGAGAGCTCGCCACATGCGCACCATAAGAAAATGATCGAGAACGTTTTTATATTGTAGATATTCTTAAACATGAGCTGTAGATATTGGATCGATATAAGAATCTAATAAATAAAGCAGATATATTCGCTATAGAGTGAATATACACATCAGAAACATTAAAGGATTTTAAGGTCTAGGCCATGTAACATGTAAATAAATCATATGAAATATGATACATCTATGAAATAGGCAAAGCTCAGAAACGACATCTTCATTTTATCAAGCGAAGTTCTACGTTTCCACTTCGAAGTGGGAACGTAGAAATTGGCTGGATAAAATGAAGATAGGAAACGAACGAAGTATTCTTCTTTTGTTCGCTTCTGACTTTGCCTTTTTCATATCATTTTTTTCTTCTTTTTTTCTGCTTCACAAACCATATAGGCCGAGGCCTAACGAACGAAGTATTCTTCTTTTGTTCGCTTCTGACTTTGCCTTTTTCATATCATTTTTTTTCTTCTTTTTTTCTGCTTCACAAACCATATAGGCCGAGGCCTACACAGTCACTGTTATATTACGGAAGCTTAGAAGAGACATTGAAAATTATATACAGCGCAGCCTAATGCGAGTTCTTTTTTTTTCCTGATCGTTTGTGACTTGGTGATTTCTGATGAAATACTGGCAACCCAAAAGTTCCCGAATTGTTGATATTAATACGTTGAATATTTGATGAATAGGGAGCCATTGTTCTTTATCTGACATAGCAGACTGCCTAAATGTTTCACACATTTCAAGGTCCCGAAAATATGAATTATTTTCAGTATAATCTGGGACGAATATTTTATTACTATCTATACTCGTCCCAGGTATAATCAAACACATTCGATCAGAATTGATGATTACCACTCTGGATCGGATCTGGGATAAAGTATGTTGATCGAACATGTAAACCACAAAATATCGGGATGCTTCTTCATTATAAATTAATCTAAGGAATTAAACTGATGGAATGATTTTAATTTTATCCTTGAATGAGAAAAATTAAGAATGCCAAAATATTCGAAGAGAGATATTACTACAATGGACAGAAATATTGCGATGTTTATACAATAGTTATATATAATCAAATTATTGTAAACAAATGAAAAACAAGACATACTGATGATTAATAGTTACCAAGCCAGGACATTTCACCCTCTCCCCCGCCACCCTGAGGACATTTACCCCTGTAGACATTTGCCTAGAGTAGATATTTCCACGTTCAAACATTTCCCTCTGTGAAATTTCCCCCTCGCCCTCAACCCCACCTAGCTCCTTTTTGTTCTATAACTACAAATTGTGAAATGTCCATTCTGGACCACCATATAAACGCATAAATTTCGATTTTCATTTAACAATTTGATGTAACTGTGTGCACGCAAACCTTGGTATTATGATGTGTTGTGACAAACCTATTTCCGAAATACTATTCCATGACCCTTCAGGTCGGTTATTGTAAACACAATTATTTGTGAGAATTAATTATGTAAGTTCAGATTTATACAGATAACGTAGAACCCGCTTATGTAAGTATAATGATTTAACCTTGGTTTTGACGAATGAAATATACAATGCGACAGATCTGTGATCTGTCTGTCATAATTGTACCGAAGCTGTGAGTACATCTATGTCGGGTTAAATTGACATTGTAAATGTGTAGTATTGTATATAACGGAATGAACGGCATATTATAGTCAGACTTTTAACACCAGGTCTCCCTGATGGCAGTACCATCAGGTATCGCAGAGGCTCATGCTTCCGATAATAGATATTGCTATCTCCAGTTCCGAAAAATGACTGTTTACAGAATAGTTTGCCTACCAAATGATGCCGGTCATTCCTAAGATAGATGAATCCAAATTTCGTAATGGCTTTGTTACCAGGAACAAGACTGCAGCTTTCATAATGGCGTGGAATGAATTTACAATAAATCGGCTTAATATCCAACAGACGTTTTCATTCTATCCTCTCTCATTTAAAGATTTTGTCAAGACTTCGAGAAATCTCAGAAGCCGGACCTTGGAATCTATTATTGTTCAGGTTTTATGAAGACGATCCCTGTGTCTTGAGACGACTAATGCGTTACAACATCTTAAAGATCACACGCACAAGCCCTGTCGTCTTAAAGACCTCAGATTTCATAATGGCGAGCGTTGCTTTAGGATAAAGACAATTGTCTTTTGGATACAACTACAAGATCGTGAGAAGACAGCTTAAGACGATCGACCGAGGACATTGAGAGTACTAGTTTTTGGACAAAATGGCTGAGCCAGTAAAAGTGCAGGAGCTCCAGGCCATTGCTGCATCACGAAACTTGTGGACAATTTGCGAACTGATATTCAGACCAAGGACAACCGTCAATTACAAAGAGAACAGGTAAAGGACCACATTTCTTCTATTCAAAAGTGTGATGGATTGCCTCCCGATGAGGTGAGAGAATGGCTGGATGATTAGTAGTATACAGCCGTGAAATTGGAGGCATAGCGCCTCACTGCGCATGCGCAGAACTGGGTGTGACGTCATAAGTGTGGATGTGCGCATGCGTGATGAGGGGGCGTGGCCTATGAGTGATATGTGAGTGGGTGTGGGTTCAAAATGGCGGCCCCATATTTTCTATAGACAA
>JAVTVY010039244.1:0-16084 GCA_036873755.1 Hanleya hanleyi | reverse complement strand
AAAAGCTTCACTTGACACCTCCCACAAACCATTTGGACCACTAGTGGGCCATATCGGCCCCAAAATGATTATTTCCATAATGTGGCCTGCCTGCGCATGCGCAGAATGACAATATTCCTACCACAAATCTACCCAGGCGGATGCTCCCTCACGTGTGCTTCACATTGATACCTCACTTGAATCCATCGGACCAATAGTGGCCCACCTAAACCCCAAAACGTCTATTTCCATTCCCTTTTCCCACAATTCCCTGTTTGCTCATGCGCCGAATGATGACAACGGACGACACAATAGTCCAGGCGGATGCCCCCTCACATAGGCTTTACATGGATGCCTCATACGACTCCATCGGCCCATTAGGGGCTCACCTAGATCCCAAAACGTCTATTTTGATACACTTGGTCTACTGCGCATGCGCAGAATGACGATGGTTCCACGTGTCGCCCACCCCGTCGGATGCTCCTTCACGAATGCTTCACATTGATACCTCATACGACTCCATAGGACCAAGAGTGGCTCACCTAGACCCCAAAACGTCTATTTCCATACCCTTTTCCCACAATTCCCTGTCTGCGCATGCGCAGAATGTTGACAATCACCGAGGCACTAGTCCAGGCAGATGCCCCCTCACATAGGCGTCACATTGATACCTCACTTGAAGCAATCGGACCAATAGTGGCTCCCCTAGATCCCAAAACGTCTATCTCCATACCCTTTTCCCACAATTCCCTGTCTGCGCATGCGCAGAATGTTGACAACGGCCGAGACACTAGTCTAGGCGGATGCCCCCTCATATAGGCTTCACATCGATACCTCATACGACTCCATAGGACCAGGAGTGGCCCACCTAGACCCGAAAACGGCTATTTCCATACCCTTTTCCCACAATTCCCGGTCTGCGCATGCGCAGAATGTTGACAACGACCGAGACACTAGTCTAGGCAGATGCCCCCTCACATAGGCTCCACATGGATACCTCACTTGACCCAATCGGCCCACTAGGGGCTCACCTAGATCTCAAAACGTCTATTTTCATTCCCTTGGTCTGCTGCGCATGCGCAGAATGACGTTAGTTCCACGTGTCATCCATCCCGTCGGATGCTCTTTCACGAATGCTTCACATGGATACCCCATACGGCTCCATAGGACCACTAGTGGCCCACCTAGACCCGAAAACGTCTATTTCCATACTCTTTTCCCACAATTCCCTGTCTGTGCATGCGCAGAATGTTGACAACGGCCGAGACACTAGTCCAGGCGGATGCCCCCTCATATAGGCTTCACATTGATACCTCATACGACTCCATAGGACCACTAGTGGCCCACATAGACCCGACCGCATCACCGCCAGACATGACCGCATCACCGCGGAGGAATACAAGGTCAAAGGTTGCCGAACCTATAGTGATCAAAACTTGGCACGCTGCCAGCCATTGCTGATGCAATCTATAACCTTGAGCTGGTGGCGCCCCCTGTCGGACGCTCCACGGGAATCAAGAGTTACCCCTCAAGTTTAAGTGCAAAGAGGGCAATACGACCTTTTTTCAGTAGACTATACTACTGACGATGACCGTATTCTCCTACCCGACTGTAAGTAGTTAAAATGTGGCCGTGATGTCATTAGTCTATTGAATGTTCATGGCCTGGGCGCTCTGATCACCAAATTCAATTGAAATCAGTAACTAAGATCCTACATAGCGACGCATACGATTGGGGAGCACGTACATGTATCTATGTGTGTGTAATTAAAGGGAACGTTATGTTTAGTTGTTTATCTCAGGCAGCCACGCCATTGGTTAACAAATGTAGTTTGAAATCATCACCGCATTCAAATATCACTGATGCTGGATATAATATTCCGTGATCTTATATCGGAATTGAATGTGATTGTGTAGGTGGCATGTACAAGTTTTGTAACTGCTTACTATTCATGCTGATCTGATGTGATGAGACATGGGAAATTGTGTCATAACATTGCTTTTTTTCTATAGTATAAATAAATTTAGCAATACTGTTGTTATTATTATTATAAGTGAGTATTGGGTTGGGAGTAAAGTTTCACCATCAAATTCCTCTTCCTCAACAGATGAGACCAGATTATAGCATTTCTAGGTTAAACATTGATCAGAAGTCCATAGTTTGATGGATTTCTGCATTGATATAACCTCAATGCCGTGTGAGCTGAAGGCGGGGATATTCGCGTAGCTACTGCATATAATGCAGCAAAAGTTTTATTCTGTGTTGGTTAATTAAATAGATCACTTAATAATTTATATATTTATATATGAAGAACATGTCTATATGGGTGATTTACTTTTAATTGTTTGACAGATTGCTTATCAATTAAGATGTAACGTATAGGTAAAGCTAGCAGGTGGCATAGCAGCACAAGGACTGGGGGGAAATCTTGAATGAGTCTGAGCAAGTTCGTCTCTTACGCTCATTTAACCGTGGATGGAACTACGTTCCTAACTCAGCTGGAAACGAGGAGAGAAAGGGACGGATTAAAGGGGCGTAGATGGATTGGTCTGTGTACAAAGGCTGATGCTATACGGGTACACAAGCCTTAGAGCAAATGATGAAAGCGAAACACGATACAACAACAAAGATGCAAGAAAGGCGAGTTAGCCAAGTCAAGCATGTGTTAGCCAAGTCAAGCATGTGTTAGCCAAGTCAAGCATGTGTTAGCCAAGTCAAGCATGTGTTTCAAAAATGGATCTCCATTCCCTTGTCTAAACTGAGTGTTTATTTCTGGAGTAACGTACGTAGGTATGGGGTCAATGGAGTACCGTTTACTATAGAGCATTTACGCACAAACATATGGTTCATCGAGGGTCTAATGCGCTTGTGGGTCTTCGGGGGAGAATTGGTGTAAATAGTCGAATATGTAGCCAATGGACACATACCTTGTTTTATTTGGCTTTTGACTGATGTCTTGTAACTAAAGTATTAAATTAACTTCTGTCTACATCGTCTGACATTTCCAGGAACTATTACAGACGCTGCAGATTGTCTTGTTCAGTCTGCAGCGATTCCACGGCGGGAAGCCGAATTCCGCTCTACCCGACTGGTGCGAGTTTCATGCGTCCTCGATGATCAGAAAGCCAGGACAAACTTTGTTCCAGCTAACAATTATAGATTTGTTTGCAAACTCTTCCACGGGAAAATAGAGAATTGCAAGCTGCAATTGTCTGTAAAGTAAAATTGTTCTTTCACTCTGATAGACAGTGAGGCACATTTGTAAATCCTTGGACATAAAGCAAATCTATCGTAGCCGCTCCAGTAAAGTTTTCTTAGATTTTCACCTCCAAAATATGCATGAAACTTCACGTCAAGTACTTCACGTCAAGAACAAATACTTATATACCCTGTATAGCGTGTTTCTGATCATCAAGACCGAGGGAAACTCGCACAAATCTTGTAGAGTGTTTCTGTAGCCCATTCGTGAAATCCTAGGTCAAATACAACACCACCAGAACAAATCTATGTTTTCAAAACGTTTTTGTGTTAAAATCAGAATATCAATACAGAGTCATGTTTATTTTAACACAATTTCGTGTTGACTATATCGTGTTATAGAATGGCTTCTTCAATCCCTTTTGTAGTGTAACTTCATGTTCAACTTCACACACTTGCAATAGGCTCATTGGTTTAACTTTAGAGTTAAGCTAAGGGTTGTGAGTATAGCTTGAAGAATTCAAGGGTAGGGAAAATTTATCCAGGCAGACGACAAAGCACATTGCTCGTTTTCATAGATATAAGAGATAATAAAATGGTTGATTTTACTATCAGTTCCGTACAGCGCAATGTGACTTGACAGATGGTATTTTATACACGTTGATATGGCGCTAATATCTAGTTTACAACCTATATCTGAAAGCCAATGCCTCGTATAATGATTATTTGTAAAATACATATTCCAGAGAAGTGAAGAAATAACTTTAGCATATAGATTTGATAATTCCTCATTTTAGCACTGCGGGAAGGCGAGAGACATTATCCGGTGATTCATTTCCTTATATTTGTAGACTGTGTAATTAATCAAACTGCGAGGGCCTTAGTTTGAAATGTATGACATATATTCTCATATTCACACAAGACGATAACAAGCACAAGTTTCAGTTTATAGTAAATTTAATTTGTTGTTAATTTTATCCCTAAAGTTTCGGGCATGGTCATAACTCACCCGTGAACAGAAATAATGTTTGGTATAATCCGTCCATTTCGTTGCTCACAATAATCTACACATATACACACAGAGCTAATCACATAGCATGGTTTCGAATGTAGATTTTGGAAATGTTGCCCGAATGTGGGGTGAAATTGACCAGCTAATTATTCCCAGTCGATGTTATTTTAGACACCCTGAGAATAAAGTTGAAAATTGATAGTAATTTTTTTTTTGTGGTGACGTCGTACATTCTACACCAGAAAGATTTTTTTCACGAAGGTTATATCTACACTGTTATAAATCACACCGTAAATTCACAGTTAAATGTACTGGCAGAAAAGGTGCCAGTACATTCAACTGTAAAATTACGTTGCACCGTATTTTACAATTGCCGTTTTTTAACAGGCTTTGAACTGTAAAATGTTGCATCGTATTTTATAATTACCGTTTATTAACAGGCAATCAACTAAAATTTGGGTAGCCTGTAATTTAAAATTACCGTTGTTTTAACATTCTTTAAACAATACAATTACGTGGCAACATTGTCTACAATTATCGGTTCCGCGGCAACGTAGGTCACTGGAAGGCCGAAATGGCCATTGCCCTTCGTGTTTACAAATGCGATCACCACAAGCTTCGTAAATAATCACGAACGAATCTGTGCAATTATTACACGAATAGTAGGATACAACTCCAAATCAGATAAAACCCATCTTCACATATGCAAGTCGAACACTAAATCACTGAACGTTAGTGTAGTTTTTCGATTGAAATGTGAAGATGGATAAAACCAAAACCAAACCGTACTATAGATCGAAAATTAAAGTTAGCCGCTGCGTCCGTCCCAGCGCGTGTTCTGATAATGCTCTGAATGTTGTTCGTACAACGCAGATATCGCATGTTTCCTGCAACTGAGCGTTTCGTTTGCAAAGATATCAACCTCCTTTCAGAGAAAACAAAAATTTTATACGCAGTTTACCCATTGCAGTTGATGTCAACTGAAATATCACAGTTCAATTTACAGATTAATGTGTTTACGATTGAATGTACTGGAAACTCCAACATACATTTACTGTGAAATAACGGTAATTTATAACAGTGTAGTGCGATAATAAATTGACTGGGGGAACAAACTTTTCACCGCAGCGACGGAACGAAGAAAACAAGATAGCTGAAACTTCCTGATTTTTCCAGCAATCTTACTGGCGTAATTTTGAGACTATAAGCATAATCCTAGATCCAAAGGATCATGGGAAAATTCAAAATGGCGAACACGCGGTGTCTTCAAAAAGTCGTGTTTTTTTTATCTTTCTGTTCACTTTTTCACGTTTTTCTTGCCTAAACTGTCATAAAGTAATTTATTTTGTCAAAACCAATTGTTATCTATCATATTAATTACTGTCTCAGAAAAAATATCTAAAGATAATTTTTTTTTAGGAAAATCGGTCTAAAAATTAGGCGAAAAATGGCTTCCGGCGGGATGACGTCGCTGTAATTCTGGATTTTTTTCTTTATATTTTCTTTCGAGACGTGGATGATCTCAGTTTCAATCGCAAGACTAGAGATTTCGTAAATTTAGTCGGCTATTCTCTGTCAGAGTTTGCTTTGATCTAAGGAGCCTTGTTGGAGTCCATAGGGGGCCTACTCTGTCTTGCATGCCAGTATCTGTGTGCTGCAATTCAAATCTTCGTATATCCAATCTCGTTCAGTACAAATATTATGTCCCCTATGAGCCACCGTAGATCAGGAGTTTATCTCCATATCGCAGCAAGCTTTTGTGACAGAAAATGTATACATTAAGTATGTGTGTACACATGGATGGGTGCTGCAGATGAAGATTGGTGCACCGTTCCGCTGCTCGTTTAATTGCAAGAGCCCTTTAATACTAATGCACAGTGTCCGTTGTCGTTCTGTCGCACGCTCATTTCACATTGATTTTCCTTTCCTCGATCTCGTTTTTTGACAGGTGCCTGTATCTCTTTCATGGTTCTAGTCTTAACAAACAATATTGACAGTATTCCTTGGAGTATTTTATCAGAAGCACAACCGACATATACGCCAAATTAATTCTATCTATAGCAAACACGCTAAAGTACACCATATGCGAATTCCCAATAGGCAAGTGAACTCATACCGACCGTCGAACAGCCTAGGTTACCATTTACTTACGTCATACTACATTTACTGTAAATTGTTAGGTGTATTGTGTTACGGCATGCGCAACATCGGCTCGGGGAAAATAAACACATTTTACTTTTTATACCTGAGCTGGCTTCAGAACTAGGTAAAATCAATGTATATCCACATCAACAGAATTCCATAACTATTTGTGCAATACTGCTAGAATCATCTGATCAGCCAATCAATAATCAGCCGTCGTTCATTGAGAATGTCCACGTTAACAATCCGAATATCTTATCCATGATACAATATTTTATCACCATAATCCGGTCAGGCCTAAAATACAAAGCCAGAAAAGTGGTTAAGGCTAATCACAATTAATTGGTGATGAGGCCTGGTGATCACCTTTTAACCCTATCTGGCCTCAGGAGGCTAAAATGCCCCCCCCCCCCCCCCACCAAACTTTCTGCGCTATCTCCGGAACGACAAGAAGCGGAGAGCTGAAACTCCTTGACTTTATAGTTTATCATATTGGGGTCACTTAGAGCCTGTTTGCATAACCCCACGAGCAGAGAATCATGGCTAAATTCAAAATGGCGGCCACGTGGGGATACCAGAAAAGTGATGTTTTTGTCATATTTCTTCAAAATTTCTGCTTTTCCGCGATGAAAAGTGGGCAAAAACTATTTTATTTCACATCGCATTAATATTTACTAATTTATAATGCAGTTTCTGCGGAGAAATTGCATAAATAAAAAATTCGGAAAATCCGACCAAACAATCGACCAAAAAATGCCGTTTTTGAAAATGACGTCACTGTGACATCATCAAGGCGGCCATCTTTTTTTTATATTTTCTGGTAGAGCCTGACCCAAAGGTATAGTGTGGTAAGTTTCAGCCCCCTATCTCAAGGGGTAAGAAAAATAATTATGGATGGGGGCGGGGGGGCATCCCCCCCCCTCCGCCCATGCCAGGACAGTTCCCCAAAAGCCCAGGCCAGATAGGGTCAAACATGTCAAATAAGGGATGAGGCCAGTCCTCACGTGAGCAATGAGTGTAAATATAGGACTATCACCTTTTGTATTGTGATGACCAGACCGTATCACATAGATGGTCATCTTATTGTCTGATTGTGTATACTAGAAAATATGTATGCACCATGATCAGTCGTACCCAGTCAATCAAATCTCGACAAAGATTTGCCTGAGCATCTTTGCGCTGGTATTTGCGTACAGTGGGCGGTAACATTCTGTTACTCGCACCTGGATGTCGATATCCGTTATAGATGTCGATAGTCGTGGATCTTGAATGTAGATTTAACAGCCGACAATGATCAAAGATTTTGTCTCAAGGTGCTCAACGTTCTTTTCTCTTAATACATATACAAAGCCCATAAAATGGTGATGGTTCATCACAGTTATTCGGTGATTAAAAGGTAATGAGGCCTGGTCACGAAAAATGTGATTTACCTAGCTCATCGCCATTAGAGGTGACGAGGCCTGGTCACGAAATATGTGATTTAGGTAGCTCATCGCCTTTTAAAGGTGATGAGACCTGGTCACGAAAAATGTGATTTACCTAGCTCATCGTCATTAGAGGTGACGAGGCCTGGTCACGAAATATGTGATTTAGGTAGCTCATCGCCTTTTAAAGGTGATGAGACCTGGTCACGAAAAATGTGATTTACCTAGCTCATCGCCATTAGAGGTGACGAGGCCTGGTCACGAAATATGTGATTTAGGTAGCTCATCGCTTTTTAAAGGTGATGAGACCTGGTCACGAAAAATGTGATTTACCTAGCTCATCGCCATTAGAGGTGACGAGGCCTGGTCACGAAATATGTGATTTAGGTAGCTCATCGCCTTTTAAAGGTGATGAGACCTGGTCACGAAAAATGTGATTTACCTAGCTCATCGCCTTTAAAGGTGATGAGGCCTGGTCAGGAAAAAGGTGATTTACCCAGCTCGTCGCATTTCAAATGTGATGAGTCCTGGTCACGAAAAATATTATTTACTTAGCTCATCGCCTTTTAAAGGTGATGAGACCAGGTCACGAAAAATGTGATTTACCTAGCTCATCGCCTTTTAAAGGTGATGAGGCCTGGTCACGAAAAATGTGATTTACCTAGCGCATCGCCTTTTTTAAAGGTCCTCTAATTCAACAATTATATAACGAAAGCGATATTATACCATTCAGTCAACTGCTAGTGTAATTTATTTTTTCAAATTTAAACAGATAACAATCTTGTAACAGCAAGTGTTGATTTATTCGCAAGTACTAAAATCAGCTTACAATATATCACTACTATCTTGTTGTATACAGTACTTTTCACGCACGGAGTCTTCGGGTTCCAGAATAATCTCACCTTGAATAGCGTAAATTTGTCCAAAATAGTCTGTTTCGAGGGGCAAACAGCACCTGTTTCTCTCTATTAACACATACATGTATAATAGAGATATTTCGGAATCAAACCGTCTTTGGACACCAACTCCTTATTGAAAGGACAAACATTTCGGAGTCGAGATTATTCAAAGTGTATAATTGACACTATGGGCTATGCCATTTGGAAATATTTATCTATAACCTGTGATCTGTGACCTTGACCATGAACTTTTGACATAAATCTCAATACCCGACACAACGTCTCTCCCTAATGCATCGACTTACCTGTACAAACAAATTTAGCTTCTCACTGATCTCCTGGTGATTGGTCCACAGTGACAGTGACCTCTATACGCTTCTTGTTTACTGTCATTTGGAATACTTGAACATGACCTTGACCTGTGACCTTGACCTTTTGACATCAATCTCAATACCCGACACAACGACCCCCTCCCCCATGATTCCTCGACATACATGTATCAGCAAATTTAGATTCTCATTGATTTTCTGATGACTGGTCCACAATGACCTTGACCTTTATACCTCAATAGGTGTGTTGTTTACTATAAGTTTGAGATATTTGTGAAGTATGGTTTCACAGAAATTTGATAATAATCAATAATTTCCTCATCCGGGTGTCAAAGTGATCGTAATATTTGACATTTTGATCTTAATGTATCCACCCACTACACCAATGTATTCATTCATCCCCCAACCCCAAAATTTCAACGATTTTCTAATATTTTGGGGACACAATAACGTTGATCTTTGACATTTTTGATTCAAATTTGATACCGTAAATGACATATCGTCTTATCCACTCACCAAAAGAAAAAAATTAAATTTATTAGTTAAAAAAGAACTAAATAACGAAAGTCGACAATCGACCAAAATGATTACTATAACCTATAACTTTTTGGTCACAGTGCCCTAGACCCAAACCATCATCGCTGAATGGGTCAGTTGAACATCAGTAACAGACAAGCGAGTGTAACATTAAGACGTCAGAAAGCCACAATACTGGATCATTTTGTATCCCGTTCGTCATCTACACTTTTGAGAATCTATGGTTATTGTACAGGGCCACATATATACTAGATATACCAATTCCAAATTTATCGTGAATTGGAAAAAATTCGGCTAAGCAATGATTTGTCTAAAATAATTCACTATTACAACTTAATAGGTGAACATTGTAATATAATCCTTCATCTCGGCGTGGATTGGACTGTTACATAGACGCCGGTGGTAAGTTATCAACATTTTTCCCATGAAAATTCGATGTATGATAATAAGACAGCCTTCGATTCACACGTTGAAGCTATTAAGATCACAAAAATATCATTTCGTGCCAATAGACAATCCTCGATTTCATTTCAATGACATGCTGTTTGTATTTTTAGCTAGTGTGAAAAATCTTCGTCGTTTTCCTCCCTTAGGGAGGTCCGAAACAATCGGCCAGACTTACATTGGAAAACGGAATGTAGGTCACGCCATGAGGAGTCACCTGCCTGATCACGAAAATCATGGCATTGATACATATTTTCTTCATTGATATCGTCATCTTGAAAACGTCAAATTCTGTCGGGAAATGAGGCTGAAAGTGAGATTGATGACGTCACGGATGACGTCACTTCCGTTCACGTGACCCGGCAATCTTCCAAAATATCCAATCAACTCTGACAACCTCTGGCGATCTTCGGGAATTGGCGGTCGTCTCCGGTAATGTCCAGTTAATGGCTACCCCTATACACTAACCCATAGAGGGGGCGACTCGTGGACCCTGGAGTGTACCAAGAACTCATGAACTCAGGCATAATGGTGATTTGTTGGTCTACCATGGTACAGATGCATCAGCGTATGTGTGGAGGAGCAGGAGGAGAAGGAGGGGGAGGAGGAGGAAGAGGAAAAGGAAGAGTAGGAGGAAGAGGCGAAAGAGTAGGAGGAATTTGAGAAGGAAGAATGAAGTTGAGGTGGAATTCAGTGAGCTGAGAGTTACCTCAGCGTATGGGAGGAGGAGGAGTGGGAGCGAGTGAGTGGTCAAATAAGTTCGATTGTGAACCATTAGCCTCAGTCTGTAATCACGCTCTGACCGGGTACCATGTCGAGTACATGCACGTTCTGTCAGAGAGCCTTGTCTCGTCGCGACAATGCTCAGACATATTCAATGCAAACACTACCAAGAGACACCACCGAGTCCCGCTATGTGTCCACCAAGTGGAGTAGAGTATCCCTATATATTCTTGAAGTGTTTTATATTGTAAATGATATAATTCCGATATGTTATATTTTATTAAAGTTGTATTTAAAGAACTTTCTTTGAAGAAAATTATTGTGCTGAACCCATGATAAAACGGGCCGACTCAACGATAACAAAATATGACCCGCACTGGTACGTATCATCGACGTACGCCTAACAGTCGAATGGCGACAACTCTTGATGTACAATGTCTTGCTTAAATTGTGTTTTTGTAGTGGACAATGAAGACGGTTATATAAAAGGCCACACTCCAAAACTATCCGGGTTTTATACATTAAATTAAAAATATGGAACAATTTTCCATAAACGTATGTTCAATCGGTCATCAGAACATTTTAATTGATATCTTTTACTGGTTCAAATCACTTTCCACCTGCTATGGCCGTCATCACACTATTTATTAAACTAATGTATTTAAAAATACAGGCGAACATAGCCCACATACCTTAGATATCAAATCACTAGAACCAGACCAGACATTGGATTATTTTGTGTGATATACGCTGTTCATTGGAGCTATAAAAGCACAAATCTGATCGTTGTCCACTTGAGAAATCTGATTTAACGGAGTACCGTACTACTGTGCCTAACCTGTATCTGTGGGGTTTCTTCACACCTCTGATTGAAATTGTAGTTTAAGGGCCGCTTCCCATTCGGATTTCGCGGCCCATCAACTCAATGTTTTATTTGACTTTCGCGGTACATTACTTTGTTTATTGAATATCTTTTCCAGCGCTAAGTAAATAAATAAATAAATAAATAAATAGGTAAATAATAAATAACAATGAGAGATTAGTAGGAGATATAAATAGAGGTAAATAAGAATCGCTATATGTACAAGTTCGTAAGTCTCTTTCTGTTTTTTTTTGGTAAGTTTTTCTGGTAATTGTGAGTTCACTGTAATCGCGTGTATGATTCCTTTGTCTTGGTACCCCTTTGTACACACAAAGCCGTCCAGAAAAAACTGGGAGAACCATGGGCGACTTCAGGATTTTTCTGATCGACTTTTCTAGCGGCGCTCATGGGAACGGGTGGGTTCTTCCAGAAATCTGTGCCTGTAACAATTGCTTGGAGTGTGTATTGGGGCACAGGACGGCTGGCTAGGACGCTCTTACTGACTGCCTTGGTGACGAGCTGCTTTCGGGTAAGCCTTCCCGCTGATGTATTTATTGGGGATCTGCTTCACACGAACCACCATGTTCTTCGCAGCGAGTGAAAAGATGAAGTGAAATTCGTAAAACCCGCCAGGTTTATATAGCTCCAAATAGTGAATTTGGACTGGATACTAAAAATAAACCCAACTATTCGATTGTCTATAATTCTAAAGATCTCATTGGCTAAAATACGACACGCAGATTGGTCACATTGAGTCTACTTGCCAAAGTCCATTGTACGCCAGAATCTCTCATTTTTACCCCCGCCCAAAAACAAACCCCCGGAGATTGCCAGAGATGACCGGAGATGACCGGACATTGCCGGAAATGAATGAAGATTGCCGGAGATGACCGAACATTGCTGAAAGATCGCCGGAGATGACCGGACATTCTCGAAGATTGTCGGATCATGTGAACGAAAGTTCAAGTGATGACGTCATCAGCCTCACTTTCAGCCTCCTTTTTTTCCGACAGAATGTGGCGTTTATATACTTCTGTGATATCTTCAATCTGAAAACGATAACTTAAATCCCAAAACGATATCTTTTCCATCTAAAAACGAAACTTTCTTCAGACATTGTACCTCCCAGCTAAATATAAAAACACTGACACAATCCCGTTTATATGTTCAATCAGAAATTATCTTCCAGTTTGAGATCAATATATGTAATATATTAATTGCTTTACATCATTTCTTTCCAATCTAATCAACCGATATCTTCCAGTCTATAACAGAAATGTTCTTTCATCTTCATCTTTTAACCAGGATCGGTCTTACGTTCGTTACACTCCTACGTTCCTTACACTTCTACGTTCCTTACACTCCTACGTTCCTTACACTCTTACGTTCCTTACATTCCTTAACGATAGTCGATCTAGATGTCGATAGCCGTGAGTAAGAGTAAGAAGCTTTATTTAGCGTCGGCATTATATACAAACCAGAAAACATTAACTCTGAACGAGCTACTGACCGACAAACAAATGTATACAAAAATGTAGATGTATATAAAAATGCAATGATTTTTTAAACAAATATTTTCATTACGTAATATTTGTTGTTTGCTTATTTAATCGTTTTTAATTATAAAAAATTACGC
The DNA here is from genome assembly GCA_036873755.1 of Hanleya hanleyi. Lineage (NCBI taxonomy): Eukaryota > Metazoa > Mollusca > Polyplacophora > Lepidopleurida > Hanleyidae > Hanleya > Hanleya hanleyi. Next base: position 2,899 of record JAVTVY010039244.1, on the reverse strand, counting down.
GTCATCCATGACGTACTGTCTATATTTTATTGATACGACAAGTTGAAGCTATTTTCTCTTCAGGGAACTCAAGGTTTATTTCTGGCACGCCAATTAAAATTATCAATTTACGTAGATGTGAACATGAAATTTTGTTTAGCGAGCTCCCGAGGAATTGTTATTGTCTGGAGCTCCGTACTGGTAATATGCATTGAAAGGGTCCGGGTATATATCTGGCGATATGTAACCCGGTATCTTGATGCCTTTGATACCACTTCCATAAAACCTACTCTCTGGCCTTGAAAATATACAGATATGACACATTTAATTCACATTCGCCAAGTGTTTTGAAACGAGAATTTCAAACAAAAATTCGGCATCACCTGGCTTGTAAATTAACTGACGCAATCCAAGTGATGATCGGAAGGGTAACCATGGTGAACGTTCACTGAGACCCACAATTTTCCAACTTATCAATGACCTTTACAATGATATCTTCAATTAACCACTCGGCCTATTCCATTGTTTAGATATATCCTCCAAAAGAAATCTCAGAATGTCGTCTTTCCTTGTGGTATTGGATATCTGTTGAACACAACAATATCTCTCGTTCTCCAGTTACACATATACCTTCAAAACAGGCAATAGTATGATGGCCGAGAAGGGACATCGCTGTATTGTGTTATGAATCGGGACCGACGCACGAAGGCAGGATGGGAAGTCGCGAAGGCAGGATGCGAAGTCGCGAGGGCAGGATGCGAAGTCGCGAGGCCAGGATGCGAAATCAAAACAGCGAAGCGCGAAGTCAGGATGCGAAGCGCGAAGTCAGGATGCGAAGTCGCGAGGCCAGGATGCGAAATCAAAACAGCGAAGCGCGAGGCGCGAAGTCAGGATGCGAAGTCAGGATGCGAAGCGCGAAGTCAGGATGCGAAGTCGCGAGGGCAGGATCGAAATCAAAACAGCGAGGCGCGAAGCGCGAAGTCAGGATGCGAAATCAAAACAGCGAGGCGCGAAGCGCGAAGTCAGGATGCGAAATCAAAACAGCGAGGCGCGAAGCGCGAAGTCAGGATGCGAAATCAAAACAGCGAAGCGCGAAGTCAGGATGCGAAATCAAAACAGCGAAGCGCGAAGTCAGGATGCGAAATCAAAACAGCGAGGCGCGAAGCGCGAAGTCAGGATGCGAAATCAAAACAGCGAAGCGCGAAGCCAGGATGCGAAATCAAAACAGCGAGGCGCGAAGCGCGAAGCCAGGATGCGAAATCAAAATGATCAGCATTGCGCATGATCCTATCAAAACGAGGCCGGTTTGTAGCCCTGATTCCTAATATACATTGTAGGGGCATGCGGTATTATCACTCAGTGATAGATGGTTTTGAATTTCGAATAATAATTGAACAAATATATATCAATTTGTGTATTTTCAATTCTGGTTTATAACTGTGCAAGTTATAAATGCACACCCAAAACCTGTTTTATCGAACTATTTGATTTGGCTGTTTCTGTGGTGGATACTGACGGGGAATTCTGGAAATGAATTAGAACACGGCCGATTTGTACCATACAGAGTATACAAGAATATCTCTTTATTTATGCTTATATTTCAAAGGGTTGATGTAAACAGAGAAACAATAAATTGACAATGTTTGGCGGCCTCGGCCTTGACGAATCTCGACTTCGGACTCCAAACTATATGCATCGTCGGATGAATGATGTAACTAGTTTATTGAACAGAAAAATCGTTTGGCTTGTATCTGGGTCTAGCTTCAATAAATTTTAGTGTACATTAATTGAGATATCTACTTCTGAGTCGCTTGACTTCGGTCTCGGAGCGTCGATTCCAAAGTTGAGGAGGAAAAAAAGAATAGAAATAAAAAATACGGGGCGGCCGAATATTTCGGGACGGGCGGTGATGCTAAACAGGAAACTTTTTTAACCAGCCTAATGTTCGCGAATTATGATATTACCTTGTACGTAGACGTTTGGCATGGAGTGACGAACATACGAGTTTTAGACAATAGCCCCAAATTAACCGCTAATTATCTTACTGCTTGTTAATAGTTTATCTGTTTCCGTGTGTATATATTTATTAGCACATAATAAGGATGTATGGAAATATTGAACCTTGATTTCACATTTTATATCATCAATCCTAAATTTGTACAAACCTCCATCTTAGAATTGGCCCGGATCGTTTAGGACATAGGGCTAAGTAGCACTGTTGTGTCAGAGATATATATATTTTTTATTTTTAATTTGATTTGCTTTTTTCATTTTAAAATTTTAATTTTTTCAATTTTAAAATTTCTATTTTTTTTTAGAATCACTAAATTATCATATAGCTTACTATAATACTCATACGTGGCCATATTTTAAAGCGAGAGCCAGGCTGACATAGAGTCTTAAGCAAGCTTTGAGCGCTTCAGTATAAATGATCAATTATTCGGGTTGGTTTTAATGATTCCCGAAACACCAGATCTGAAAATATATTCAAATACCATTTGTGAATTTCTATAAAACATCAGTAATGCAAAGAAAAGATACACATCAGAATAATTTTACTTCCTCCGTTGCTGTGATAACAACAACCAGCAATAATCTTCAATTGCCCCTACAATGTATATTAGGAATCAAGGCTACAAACCGGCCTCGTTTTGATAGGATCATGCGCAATGCTGATGTTTTGATTTCGCATCCTGACTTCGCGCTTCGCTGTTTTGATTTCGCATCCTGACTTCGCGCTCGCGCCTCGCTGTTTTGATTTCGCATCCTGCCCTCGCGACTTCGCATCCTGACTTCGCGCTTCGCATCCTGACTTCGCATCCTGACTTCGCATCCTGACTTCGCGCTTCGCTGTTTTGATTTCGCATCCTGGCCTCGCGACTTCGCATCCTGACTTCGCGCTTCGCATCCTGACTTCGCA
>JAVTVY010039243.1:0-16187 GCA_036873755.1 Hanleya hanleyi | reverse complement strand
CTCTGTTTCCCTAGTAGCGGATTTCCTCCTTCACCTCCACCGGGATAAGAAGTTTCAAATCACCACCATCGAGGGGTATCGATCTGCTTTGGCTATAGGTATTACGGCTTACTTCGGGTACTGACATTAGCCTTAATGATAATATATCTGCGCTAATTCGCGCCTTCGCCTTACAGTCGCGTCGTACTCGCCAACTGTTACCGAAGTGGGATATCGGTGTGGTTCTGTGTGCTCTGATTCATCCACCCTTTGAACCCTTGGGGTCCGCGTCTATTAAAGCTGTGTCTTATAAGACGGCCTTCTTGGCGGCGTTCGCTTTGGCCTCCAGAGTGTCTGAACTCCACGCTCTTGAAAGATCGTCCATGACCTGGACAGCGGATTGGTCCTGCATTTCTTTTCGGCCCATTCCTGAATTTATCGCCAAAAATGAATCTGTTCGTTCAGGTCCGTGCGCTCAACGCTCGTACTCCATTCCTGCGTTATCAGACTTTGTACATGGTCTTGAGAACGATCTTTTGCTATGTCCCGTTCGAGCCATACGTCACTATCTTACACGTACTGACTCCGTTCGCGGCTCTCGGCGCCTATTGTTTCTGTCTCTTCGCCCTTCTGCCAAGTGTGACATTACAAAAAATACCATTGCCGCATGGCTGAGTAAAACCATTAAGTGGTCTTATCAACTGGCCATTGAAGCCCCTCCACTGTTGTCTAACGCTTCTTCTCATGAGATCCGGGCCATAGCTTCATCTTGGCCTTTATGGAAGAACTTGTCCCTCCATGACATTGTCCAGTCTTGTGCCTGGACGACGAACTCCACGTTCACCAACTTCTATCTGAGAGATATGTCAGTTCACTCAGATAGTATGACCACACTTGGGCCTCTGGTAGCCGCCCAATTCGTGGTCAAGTAAAAAAATTCAAAAAGGGGGGGGGGGCGGCATTTTGGATCATCGCAGCAAATCAGACAACTTGCTGTATCATCTTCACCCATTCATTACATGCTAGAAGGAAGAAATAAGTCAGATGGCCAGCCAAGAATGCTCATCTCATCATTATAAAGGCCTGACATTATGGTGAGTAATAAAAACTTTACCTTAACAGCACTTTGCTTGTGTCTTTCAGAAACTGACTTCCTTCTAGATCTCTCAGCTGGGTCCCTGGCCAGTCTTCCCAAAAGAACACCTGCTCCAGGCCTAGGGTCAACATTAGTGATGCAAGTACAGAGGGTTGACGGCGAGCTTCGGGATCCAGGGAACTTGCACGACAATTCCAGCGTGTTCTTCTCATCTCTCCAAGAATGGTGAATTGTCCTGAGGGTGCTTGTTTTACTGAGAGTGGTGTGGTCTTGGTGACCCTCTAAGTTGCGAGTGTCCCTCATGATACTTATGGTCAGACCAAGTATCGCCCTGTATGTACACGGCTTGGGTTAGAGAATACCATCCCAGTATCATACAGTGCCTACCAAGAGGACCTATCTAAGCGGCCGAAGGCACACGAGGAATAATCTTGGTTGGATTGCTGTACCACACCACGAGCACAGCTTCATGGATGGAGACAATCAGAAGATAAGTAAACTGTATCAGTTTCTCCAATTACTCTATGCAACTATGGCCAGAGTTAATTTTGTTGAGTTTAATGTCTCGATTTAATATCCATGTCTGTGTCAATCCAGCGATTACTAGTCTGCTATGGGAGTTACCACAAGGCCGAGATTCCCTCCTCCATATGTTGGTACTATGGCATAGAATTGAAACAGGTTTATTTGTGACATAAAAAGTAAACATTTATAAACAATGTTTCTATTTATTAACAAATCAAACCTGTTTCAATTTGATTGTCCCTCCCTCCGTCCCCTCATGCCGGCCTCAAACACTACTGGTCTCGGTTATTATTATGAGAAAAGAGGACGATAATGGTTTGTGCAGACCCTTTATAGTAATCCTGCTGGAGTGGATGGGAGTTCCCCTGGCGGACAATTCTCCGCAAGGGGAGCTAACTTTTGAGTTTAACTTCCGTTTTCTACGTTGTATATCTTCCTGACGGAGATTAATTAGGCATAGAATTGAAACAGGTTTGATTTGTTAATAAATAGAAACATTGTTTATAAATGTTTACTATTTCATTCTTTGTTTGCAAGTTGTTGTTGCTCTTTGTCTCTTCGCTAAAAAGGCGGGAAAATTTGTGGTGACATCACTCTTCGTATATCGGGAACCTTTGACACCCCTTTCAAAATGCACAGAATAAAGAAAAAGAAGGGTTCCCGAAGAAGCTCTTCTTTGTGAGAAGGTAACAAAGGTCACATTCCAAAAGGGGATTTCCAGTTTTACTTCAGCTTGATTCCAATCGCGATCTGAGCCAAGTAATTGTTTTATACTTGATGAAACATAATGCTGGATGGCCAACAAGTTGAGTGTTGTACAAAATGTAATAAAGGATTCAATTTTTTTAATTTGACAAGGATATGCCCCATTATTGAATCTATGGACCATACTAGAAATGGATTTGCAGTGCTCCTTGCCAGTTCAGCCATGTGAGCCTGTGCAAACGATTTTTTGTGGGTTTCTCTGATACATCCAGCTGAAATCAAACTGGGAGTCTGGTTGATGCTGATTTGAAGACAGCAAAATTTGTGATTTAAAAACAGCAAATGTTTCAGAATAAAGTATAAATTGTTTTTCCACTGATTTTTTAAATGAATCAATAAGATCGATGTGAGTGAGATCCTGGTGGGATTTATGAACACAGCAACCATTTTATACCTCTGTTTTTGTTTTGTTTTTTTTTCTCTTTTTTTTTTCAAGCTGTTAGTAATGTAGGCATGGTAGGTATGCTTATGATCTGAAGAAGACATATTCAGTACTCACTGCATTTGGAAATTGATTTGATAAATCTGGGGAGTTTCAACTACATTCTTCAATTTTAAAGAATATTTTGTGATCATTTCAATTATTTTTCTTAATAGCATGTAGCCTACCATGAGGATGTGGTCATTCTGCAATCATGAATACGTGCCAAAAATTTTCTTTAATGTTTATTTTAAGTAGCACAGTTTAGTACCAATTGATTGTACATACCTATTATTCTCACAATCTTGGTCCTCAATTTTCTCGTTATCAAATCTGTCATTTTCATTAACATGGTAAATGCAATACGATACTTCCTTCACCTCTTTATCCTGATGATGATCATATCAAATTTAGACGAAATGTAATGGTGTCCAACCTTTTCTTCCGACCTTGCTGACAGTCCGTTTGACTGGCATGACTGTTGAGCATCAAATTCATTATGGAATCCATCAGAATTTTGTTAAATTCATTCAATTTAGCGGCATACGTAGATAATTTTCAAAGCAGTGGTTTCAACGTTATGGATCAACTCAAAAATCTGAATGATGAAGAACTTTGATTTCTCCGCGACAAAGTGTTTGAAAAAAACTGGGACCTTTTTTATGCTTCAAAAAAGCAGTTGACACTGTTGGCACGGTCACAGTGAATAACTCCGAACCTGTTGATCTGGCAGCATCAGCAGCAAATGATGATGATGATGAACCAAAACGCAAAAAATCGAAAAAAGTGGCCCAAGGAGAGATGTAAATGATGTTAATACTTCAATGCGGAGGGGAAATTTTTTGTTTCGGTTTTTTTTTTCTTTCTATGGGTGGTGGGATGCATAGATAATTGAATTCTGTGGGTCCTTGTTGTGGCAGTAAATTCATTTCTATGGGTGGTGGGTAGTAAAAAATTCTGCCATCCGCCCCCCCCCATACCTTTTTTTCTGGAATAGCCCTCATTCAATTGACCTTTTCATCCTGTGAGACGAACAGGTGACTTTGTACGAATTCTTTCAACCAAGAAATGAGCAAGCTTGTTGCAGATTCTTGAAGAGGCCAAGCTGCCCACTCTATATGTAGCTTAAGGTCAGTCTTCCAGAATCTCTCATTAAACAGTGGATGTGAAAATCGTCTCATTATACGAACCCTTTGCCTACGGAATAAATCTTCATGACTAGATGTAAATTTCCACTGCAGAGCTGATGTCACCAGCTTATAATTTATGCATAATTTTACATAATTAAAAAAAAAGAAGAAGGCAACGAGACTCGCTGGCTTCGACAAGCTCCTGAGCGGCTCCTGTTATGTAAATTTCTGCAGGAGAGCCGATGTCACCAGCTTATGATTTACGCTTAATTTTACATGATGTGTGTAATTTATTCCATCCAGTCAATGAATATTTATTTCATAGGGAAATTTACATAAAAGGAGCCGCTCACAGCGGCTAGTCAAGGAGTTAAGTCATTATACGAGGAAGAAAGATCTCTGTGAAACAATAAACAATCTTTATTGCAGTACTCGTGTCAGCTAGACAAGATGATTCATCTCAGAAATCAAATCGCAAAAACTTCAAAGATTGTTTAACATATTGAGCGGCGTATATTATCACCAGGTAACACAGTCTTCCTGGTAGAATTGGTTTGGAAAGAATTTCACAGGTGGCCAGCTGTTCCACCAAATACTACTGTCTTCTCATCTTGGATGAGAGTACAACAGGAAAAAAAAATCTGAAATCAGCTGAAAATACTTTACTCCCCAAACACTATCGCCATATTCTGTCTCATACAATTGGTTTGGAAAGAATTCCTCAGCTAGTCTTGATCTGAATATTTCCGCAAAGTAACATAATTGGCCAACTTATGTATATGTATATTCCCACAAAGTGGGGGGGGGGCATACAGTACTCAGCACTGTCCTGTAGAATTGGTTAAAAGAACATGTTCAGCTGTTCCACCAAGTAAAACTGTCCTGTAGGATACAATGTAGGTTGGGAAAATATTTTCGGTTAGCGTTCAACTGAATATTCCTACAACGTAACCTGGTCCTCTCGTACAACTGGGGTGAAAATGGGTTTCTCCGGTGGCCAACTATGTATATTCCCACAAAGGATCATTTTCTTGCTGTAGAATTGGTTTGGAAAGAATTTCTTGGACGGCCAACTGTGTATATTGCAACCAGGTAAATCAGTCCTCTCATAGAACTGGTTCAGGGAGGGTCAGAGTTAAGTGCTGCCAATTCCATAGCCCCATCAAGTGTGACATAGCCCTTCTCTGTTAGCATGCCCACAGGGATTGCCACCTGTAATTAGAAAAAGAATAATGAACCTACAGTATTACAGGTAACTCACTGAATATATATAACCAGGGATATGGAGATAAGGGAGCTTCTTCAAATTAGGAACTGAGTTCCCTGGTAGGGATGGCAAATGCCGGTTATTCAAATGGGATGCCCAGTTTGGTGTTCTGATCTGGATAAATTAGAGTTCCAGTTCAGCCATTCCCCCCATGCTGCTGCATGGTACATCTGTATGGCATAAACCATCCCTTGTCTGCCGAGTTCCAAACTGTATGGCATGGAGTTCCTAGGAGTTCCAACACGGCACACCATGCTACTCTGTTTGAAATGCCTTTTGCCAGTTCCTAGTATGCCCCAATTTCAAGAAGCTCCCTAATCATGGTACAGCTGGCAGACCACCTAACCTAGCTACTGTATGTGTGGATACCCACAATACAGATGACGGACCACCTGTGTTTATGGAAAATGACATTGTCAAGTTCAGCCAATCAACATAGAAGCCAGCTAGTTTAATTGACCAATCAAATCACTTGTTTCATGCGACTGCAGCATGCAGTCACGCGACAATATCCAATGTTTACCGATCCAAGGCCATGATTTTACTGCACCTTGATTCTCACAGTAATTCTATCTGGTACCCATCTTTAATAGTCTCATTAGTCAATGTTTTGTTTTTGGCTCAAAAAACAAGAGCATTATATGCTTCAGTATATGCCCATGCATGCCTAACTTGTATCCTTCAAAACATACTATATTACGGTAACTAGAATTAAATCTTGATAAAATAGACCAAGGTCAATCAAAGTGGAAAAGTTTCTAGTCAATCACCAGTTGCATTAGACTGGATCCAGCCCCTGTTTCATAATGTATTTTAAACGGGAAACAAGAGGAAGTAACTCTGCCTATTAAGAAATGCTTGAAACAGGGACTGGACGGAACGTCACAAGGGAGCTAACTTTGCAAGAAAAAATGCACAATATACTGTGCATTTTTGTCACCAATGAAAACTCCGTATTCTGACCCCGCCCCCAACTCAAAGGATTTGATTGGTTCGTTCATATACGCACGCTGGAAGCAATGCGTTCATGTGACGTCAACAATGAGAATGACGTTACTACCATGACCTCAACAATGGGAATGACGTTACTGCCGAGACGTCACAATATGGCGTTAGAATGCAATTGATACAAATATAGCGACCGAAGGTAAAAACATGTCAATCGTCCAGACTAACCACGCCTCCAGATGGAATCTTTACACGACGAAACCCATCAAATCGTCCAGTCTCTATTTTAAAAATCTTTTTTTCATTTTTTTTTTTTTTTCTCATTCTATTTATTAAAGATCATTTAATATTAATAATAGTACATATGAAATAGAGACTCATCCAGTCTACAGTTGCATATGTAATATGAATTTGGAGAGCCTAGATGTAATCCTTCAAAAGTTACCACCAATACTGAAATTTGACCAAAATAAAATAGGTCATGATCAGTCGTATTCACTGTGCTTCCGACCCTTCACCAATTGCATAAGTTGCTATAATCCTTCAATAGATATTGTCGTAACAAGCAAGATGGACAGACAGACTGACTGACCAAGTAGACAATATCCTTCGACCAAACTTGGCAGAGGGGTCAAATTCAATCCACATCAAGTCTGAACACATTTCAATGGTTTACTGTACTTTGACCTCAAAGTGAAGAGGGTTCCTCTTTGACCCATGGGTAAGGTATACCCAAAGTTTGGTACCAATCCAGGACATGAAACTGGAGATATTGCATGGACAAGCAACATTGGCAGATGGACTGACACATTGAAATCATGATCGTAATATACACATATAGAAAAAAACACTGACATTGTGAAGATGATCTCGATATGGATGGCAAAATTCCACCATGGTCATTTCCCCATTTTGCATACAGGGTTCATTCGACAATCGGAATCAGATTCACTGAATATTTCCACTAATGAAAGGAAATCTATCTTCATTATACCCCCCGACACGTAGTGTAGGGGGCGTATACTGGTTTCAGCTTGTCCGTCCGTTCTTGCATTTGATACCTTAAGTGGTCGTTCTTGCGTATAAGGACGTCTTAAGTGGTTTTTGAGATCTGGCGTTAGCCAGAGGCTCTTTAGAATGCTGTAGGGAATTGGACAAAAGTGCAAACCGACTCACGGGATAGCCTTACGCTGCATAAAAGTAGTTCCACAGAGATGAGTTTTGGGGATCCTTAGTGGTTGAAAGGCTTTTGTATGTCTATATTTAGTCACTAATAGTCACTTGGCATATATTTGATCCCTTATCTGCATTACGTAAATATTACTCTGTTCATTGTTTTCCCACAAAATATGAGATTAATACGCTCTAAAGTATGGCAGACTGGTATCATCATTTTACCAAAGCTTGGACTCTGCTGAGAAAATTATACAGTTTAGCTGGTTAGGTGTATATGTGAGAGATGCTCTACCATACTGGCATAGCAGCCAACCTGGCCACCATTGTCTCATTATCACCTTTGTAGGCCACTGTTTGCTTTTCTCACAAGAGCAAGCTGTAACGTATCTTATAATCTTTTCCTATCTTGTACTCCACCAGTCAACCTGTGGGATATCCAGAAAGTGTAATACATGTCTTGTCTTATCCTATCATCAACCTTGATGTCCAGCGCTTCTCACTCATAACACTAAATCAATCTCTATTTACTTCTAGGTATAATCTCTCTTATTTACCCCTTGTATGTTCTGTACAAACTGACCTTAATCCCTTGTGGATATTTAGGCCTAGACTTCATTCCACTGGCCCCTTTTCCATCGAATTCTCAACGTCAGTTTGCAGTTTCAACGCAACACCAACAATACCATATGTTAAAGATGGTATCATATTGCTTTCTTTATGCTGGTTAAATTAACATGGTGGCCATGGTGTTCATCTGGAATCCCGAACTGACGTATTGGAGGAATTATGTATCAAGATAAAGAGAAAAATTCAGCTATTTTGGTTGAGTCAAGGTTGGATGAGCACCTACTGTAGAGTCTTAATTGGACGGAAATTAATAATTGGGTAACACATGGTTAGCGTAACGTGTGCAACTTCCCTCATTATAGGACTACCTTTCATTGTTCCCACAGATCAATTTCACATAAACTACATAAAAGTAACTCCGAAAATGGAAGTCATTGTGATATAATATTCTATATTTCGGCTTCCATTTTCGGTGTTACTTTTATCCTAGGACTGCCTTTCTTTGGTATGTTCAACTTCATTATGTCGGTACCTTTTAAGAAGGGCCGTTTGCGCCATAAATCCAAACGTTTAATAAATTGAAACGTTTAACTTGCACCAACCAATCGGATGTCACGAATTGACATTTGGAAGACCTTTCCTGTCCAAAAGCAAACGTTTCCAGTAGTAATATTCAAGACTTTTAAACGTTTCCGGTTTAAGGGAAATCGTTACCGGTTGTGATCGTCCAGTCAGATTTTTTTATTGCTGCCGTGTATGTTCAAACCTCAACATCGACACGTGTCCACTGGCAAAACGTTTCCGCTATGTAGTCTGTTTGAACCAATCAAAATTACCCTTACAAATATTCGTGCATATTGTATCCTCATGCCCACCGTGCATCATGCCCTGCGCAAATTGTCCCAGTGCCAAACATATTCTCCAAAACCTAATTTGTAAGAACGGTTTTCATTTGTTAAAATACACTACATACCGGAAACGTTTGCCAGTGGAGATTTGCACGTGTTGGTTTAGATGTTGGAATACACGCGGTCCAAATAAAAAATCTGATTGGACGATCACAACCGGAAACGTTATCCTTTTAACCGGAAACTTTTAAAAGACAGAATTTTTCTTTTGACAGGAAACGTCTGAAGTCGCGAATTTACAACTGGAAACGTTTGCTTTTTAACAGGAAAATGTCAGTTCATAACATCTGAATGGTTGGTTCAAGTTTAAAGGATTAAACTTTTTAAAGCTTTACAATTTTTAAACGTTTAAGAAGTTAAAACATTTAAAGGATGCGTTTATGGCGCGAACGACCCTTCATATACCTTGTCACAGGATGTAACTTGTGATTGCGTTTTAGCCACATAGATTCGTCCCTGATGCCACCTGTGCCTAACTTGAAATTAAATATATCATTGTGCGTTTATTTCATTACAAACTTATCCCCCAATAACCCAGCTACCAGATCTCATTAAAGCCCATAGGCTCTAGTTTCTTCTTAAGTGGTTAACCACCTAAGAATGCCTTGTGCAATTCTTTAAAGACAGTGTTTTAATGATGGATATTCTCTATAAGGAACGATTTTAAAACAGTGTTTTCTCTATAATAAACGATTTTAAAACACTGTTTTTTTCTTGGTGTTTTTGAACTAAACATCCATCAGTGGTATTATTGTGCAACATTGCAGCCAACTTTCAACAATGTTTCGTTACAATGTTGCACAATTGTAACCACTTAAGGTTCGAATGTGGGTACGTCCGTCTGTACGTCCATCCGTAACATTTCGTTTCCGGAGCATAACTTGACAACCGCCTGTTGGATTCCTCTCAAATTTGGTATGCAGCTACCATACCATGAGACCTTGCTTGGGATTGCGTTTGGCGCATGTGCGTCTACAGGTGGCGCCACCTAGGGTCATTCCGTAACATTTCGTTTCCGGAGCATAACTTGACAACCCCTACTTGGATTCCTCTCAAATTTGGTATGTAGCTACCTTACCATGAGACCTCGCTTGGGATTGCGTTTGGCGCATGTGCGTCTACAGGTGGCGCCACCCATGGTCAAAAGTTTCTCATGTCAGTCCGTAACATTTCGTTTCCGGAGCATAACTTGACAACCGCTACTTGGATTCCTTTCAAATTTGGTATGCAGCTGCCATACCATGAGACCTCGCTTGGGATTGCGTTTGGCGCATGTGCGTCTATAGGTGGCGCCACCTAGGGTCAAAGTTTCTCAAGTCAGTTCGTAACATTTCGTTTCCGGAGCATAACTTGACAACCGCTACTTGGATTCCTCTCAAATTTGGTATGTAGCTACCTTACCATGAGACCTTGCTTGGGATTGCGTTTGGCGCATGTGCATCTACAGGTGGCGCCACCTAGGGTCAAAACTTTTTCTTGTCGGTCCGTAACATTTCGTTTCCGGAGCATAACTTGACAACAGCTAATTGGATTCCTCTCAAATTTGGTATGTAGCTACCTTACCATGAGACCTCGCTTGGGATTGCGTTTGGCGCATGTGCGTCTACATGTTCGTTTCCGGAGCATAACTTGACAACCGCTACTTGGATTCCTTTCAAATTTGGTATGCAGCTGCCATACCATGAGACCTCGCTTGGGATTGCGTTTGGCGCATGTGCGTCTACAGGTGGCGCCACCTAGGGTCATTCCGTAACATTTCGTTTCCGGAGCATAACTTGACAACCGCTACTTGGATTCCTCTCAAATTTGGTATATAGCTACCTTACCATGAGACCTCGCTTGGGATTGCGTTTGGCGCATGTGCATCTACAGGTGGCGCCACCTAGGGTCAAAACTTTTTCTTGTCGGTCCGTAACATTTCATTTCCGGAGCATAACTTGACAACAGCTAATTGGATTCCTCTCAGATTTGGTATGTAGCTACCTTACCATGAGACCTTGCTTGGGATTGCGTTTGGCGCATGTGCGTCTACAGGTGGCGCCACCTATGGGCAGAATTTTTTCAGTTGGTCCGTAACATTCCATTTCTGGAGCATAACTTGACAACGGCTGATTAGATTCTTCTCAAATTTTGTATGTAGCTGCCATACCATGAGATCTAGCTCAGGATGTTGCATATGCGTCTACAGTAGTAAGTTTAATATTTCACTTCCCATTTACTTCCTTTTCCTCTTCAATGTGGTTATCCAGATGACAGTAATTCGCCTATCTGTTGCAACAGCCCATTTCAAGTCTACACGGTTCTAGTGGTAACAACAGTTAGGTAAAACACAATATGCCTGCATAACCCCATTCTCAACAATCATTATTAACATCAGTTTTCTGAACAATCCATTAAACTCATCTGAGTATCGTCACGACACATGCATATATAGACAATCCGTTAACCGCGCGAGGTCTCATTGTCAACTAGTTACATACTGTGCCGCCACTCATAACATGTATACTTCTATTCCTCTACAAATACTCGTCAATTTCTATCAAATGTGCATCCGGGGGGTATCTTGTAAGCATGCTTACTGATGATTTCCACTGCCACAATCCCATTCAGCTTACTCGTGAAACGTTAACCACCCCCATGTATCTATGCCCTCTATGTATCTTGTAAGCAGCCTTACTGATCATTTTGATCAAATGTGTGCATCCCTCAGACTATGCTCTAGTTTGTCACTAATTATCTCACTGAAGTTTGGGGACAATGTGAATGAGTATCACCTATAGTACATGTAAGTCTCAATTACAGAAGTATACATAACACAGCTACATGTAGGCCTATATACATGTATTAAGGACATAAAGTCTCCCGTGATTGTAAAGTCTCCCGTGATTGTAAAGTCTGCAAGAGCAGTTGATCACTCTGCTGGATTTTGTTTTGCGGGAGTAGTGTGAGAGTGATCACTCACTTGAAATTAATAACTTTAACGTTGGCATGGGAAAAAGTGTCCCAGTAATATGGAAGTCTTGAGTTGAAAGAACAGTAACACGAAAATATCAGACTGCATGTTTATAATATTACCGGGTAAGAAAAGAGGGTGTTTTCTCTGTCAAAAGGTGCATGACTAGCAAAGGGACGTCTCAGATGTTAGAGTCGGTCAAAAATAAGTCGTAAATAATCACCCCAACAGTCTACAGATTCTTTTCAAATTATTGTTTTTATGGATAAATACATGGCAGTGTGACTAACGTCACAGGACCTAGTACGAAGTTGGGTTTGATATGATTTAAATGTGTACCTTGACCGAAGACTGACCATTTCCATGGTCGTGGGAGACACGTTTCTGAGAATTTCTAGGTCACCTAATTAGGTCAGAAAGGTCATTTTGACCATGACCCAATTAGGTCAGGTCACACTGACATTGATCTAATTAAGCGCATTTCCGTGGCCTTAGGAGGCATTAGGACATGTTTTTGCCAAGTTTGAGGTTTATAGGTCACCTAAGTAGGTCAAAAATACTTCATCTCAGAACTTGCTGGCAACAGTCCTCTGATGCACGTTCATGTCAAAAATCTAGGTTCTAATGTCGGAGAAAGGATTCGGTTGGACTGACTATCGGACAATTTGCAAATGAGAGCCTACTTCGTAGAACATGTAGGAAAAGGAGAAATAAATGCACCATCATATGGATTTTAAGAATCAAAAATATTTTCGGTCTAAATGTTCGTTCTAAATTTTTATTAACCCGTTGCTAAGGCTACGAATGTACTGGGAATTCCTGTTTGCCTCGGTTTCGAAAAAAAAAGTTAAATTTCTACAGATTCCTGAGACAAAGCTACAAGAATCCATTTTTATTTTGTCAAAATTTGGCAAATCTATTTTCCTTTTGTATCCTTTTATGGGTTTATAGTTAATGATGTAACAGTCAGCCAATCTACATGCTTGATTTTATTTGACACAATATGGTCTCCTAGTTGCTTCAGAAAAGTTCTCCGACTAATTTCAGAAATGAAATCCACATAGCTTATCTGCGGCTGCCCTTGTTGACAGATTGTAAATCAACTCGGACCACCTCGCTGGAAGTCAATACTTATAACATTTAGCCTTCGGGTGGCTGGTCTGACATGACCTCTCAGTCAAGAAAATAGAAGAGATGATAGTTTACAAATCGTGTTCAGCTCAGCTGCATGGCATACAAACTTTTTTAAAGCTTTAGCAGATAAAATAGTTCAAACCGAATCAAGTCGAGCAGATAGACTGATATTTCATTCATCAGTCAACCTACGGTAATTTCCCTAATAATTCACCTTCCAAATTTAATTCGAAAACGGCTGAGTTTTCCACTGTCGTGATTTTCTCCATCCTAATAAAACGAAAACGGGAGCATTTTCAATATCCCCGTGAAACAATAAATTCGAACACTCCCGTTTTCGTCGCGGAGTTCGTGCCGCTGAAAGTAAAAGTGAATATGTTACTAGAATAATTTGTTACCAAGAATCATTTCTGTATACGCGATGACACAGAAATAAAATACAAAAGTTCAGTTGTTGTTATTGCGAATTCGTCGGCATTATTCTCTGTCATTATTTCCTGTACATTTTCGGCCTGCTCGGATTTCGCTGCCTGATAAACTAAGCACAAAATTACTTTGGCGACTAAACACTTCATGTAACAAAAATTCACTCGCCACTTTGGCGATTTACTCTATTTTTCAATCGACACATTGGCAAGTAACTGAACAATTCAGTCGCCAGTTGTCATTATTTTGTCACCATTGGCGAGTTGTCGACTGGGTTTCGTGAGCCCTGGGTCCCAGAGTCTTTTAAATGAACTAATATGATAGAGATATCAAACACAATACACGGTTATAAAGATCACAATGATCCCAGTGAAGCGGTCCGCCATTTTGGATCTTCCGTGAAATTCAGCGACATATAATTCGAACACAAGCGTTTTTCTGGAATTAGCACGACAAATAATACGAAAGTAGCCAATTTTTATACGCCCGCCAAAAAGGCGGACGTATTATGTGATGGCGGTTTCCGTCCGTCTGTCCGTGTGTCCGTCCGTCCGTCCCCCGTGTCCGGTCTATATCTGGAACACTTTTCTATTTACGGTTCCAATTTTTGGTGAGTGGATACCCTACGGGGAGACGATGTGTCGCATACAAAAATGAAGGTCGAGGTCAGAGGTCAAAGGTCACTGGCCTGAAAAACAGGAAATCACTGAAGTGTTCGTGTCCGGTCTATATCTCTGAATGTTTTCTATCCACAGTTGCAATTTTTTGTGAGTGGATACATTGGGTGGAGACGATGTGTCGCATACCGAAGTTCAGGTCGAGGTCAGAGGTCAAAGGTCACTGTTGCCTAACATCAGGAAATCATTGATCATTGATAGTTTCCTATCTACAGTTCTAATTTTTGGTGTGTGGATGTCCTAGGGGGAAACGATGTGTTGCATACCAAATGTAGGTCGAGGTCAAAGGTCAGTGGTACCGAAAAATCAGGAATCATTAAAAATTTCTAATTTTTTGTGAGTGGATTCAATAGGGGGAAATGAAGTGTTGCATACCAAAAGGTCAAAGGTCAAGGGTCACTGTGTCCCCAAAATTAGGTCAAGGCCGAAGGGCAAGGTCACTGTGACCCCCAAAATTATGAAATTGTTAAAAATCATGATTTTTTGTGTCCATTGATACATTGAGGGAAGATGATGTGTCATGTACCAAAATTCAGGGCAAGGTCAAAGGTCAAGGTCACTTTGACCCAAAATCAGGAAATCATTAAAAATTGCTTTTTTTTGTTGTGGCAGTAGATACATTAAGGGACACGATGTGTTACAGATCAAAATGTGGGTCAAAGGTCAAAGTCATTGTGACCTCAAATTCAAGAAATCATTAAAAGAAACATTTTCATATGCCTGTCGAAGAGGAGGTCATGTAATGCGATATTGCGTTCTGTCCAGTCATCCATTAACATTTGTTGTCCATTTGTTGTCTCTGGTTTCAAGGTATGAATTGGTACCAAACTTTGGGTATACCTTACTTACATGGCAAAGAGGAGCCATATTCATTTTGAGATCAATTTGTCAAAGACCAAGGTCACAGTCCCCCAAAACTGAATCAAGTTTAGCTAATTATATGCGTTAGGTTGGAATATTCAGAGTTGTCTCCCCTACATGTATACAGAGTTCGAATTTGGCACCTGTCCGTCAGTCCGAGACTGGTAAAAAATCAAACGGACTGGTGTGAGTGACTGAACAACAAGTCCGTCGGACTGGTAACAAAAAAGCTCTCAGTTCATTGTGTAAACTATTTGTCTGGATATCTCCGCACAATTTGTAAAGAATGTAAAACGAAATATCAAGTTTAAATAAATCGTGGGAGTCTAAAAAATATTCCAACGAAATCACGACCACGACCGCATTTTACGACAACAACAACAACCGTAAAGCGGTGCGAACACCGTAAAGTGTGACTGTAATGCAGCATGGCAATGCAGGTTGGCGATCTTTTCAGAAAATAAAGCTCCCAATTCCAGGCCGGGAATCGAGAAATCAGCACTATAAATACGCTCCAGTCGACCTGATCATGTTTACCAGGACAATTTTAAACATATTCTCCATCAACTTCGAAAGAAATCTACAGATTTTTTGGCTTGAAATGGCGTTTGTTGAAGCAGTGTTTTTCGCGACGACACGTGCAGTCAAAGTCGCCGTCAAAGTCTAGCCGACGGGGTTTGTCGTCTGTGATTATCTTCACACGCGCGCAAGAAATTCAAGAAATGCACAGTTATTAATTTCTTATTTAGTAGCAACCACCACAGAGCACAAAATATCCATGATGACAAATGTTCCCACATCATCTTTTATTTAATATTAACGGACTAGTAAAAATATTTGCGGACTGGTTACATTTTTGGCTCACCAGTCCGGTGGACTGGTTCAAATTTTTCTTAAATTCGAACACTGGTATATGGCATTTGTCCTGTGGAGTTCACTGTTGTCTCCTATGTTTGATACATGTAAGAAACAGCTACATTCAGTTAAACTGTTGTGAAATATAAACCGTACATTTATTAATTTAACAAGGAGAGGGGTCCTTTATGAACTTATACCTGTTTATTAACTCAAGAACAAAGGTTTACTCCATCACTTTCTTCACATTGTTCTTCCTTCATGAACAATTTTCTCTCGCCCGAAAGGAATTCATTTAAAGGGAAACAACTATTTTCTTGTGTTTGACTATTGTCGATTTCAGTGTGGGATATGCGAGCTTTCAGCTCTTGTTTCAAGGTCACCTAGTTACCAAGAGTTAAGACCATTTTAGTTTATCATTCAATATAAGATGTGAAATATGTTACATTCTCACAAGCACAAAATCGTAGACCGTTCTCTGGATTGCTAGCTACCAATT